>JBAJNP010001375.1:0-62676 GCA_036877545.1 Yasuhikotakia modesta | reverse complement strand
CCCACACACACACACACACACTAATACCCCCAGAAATACATCTCTATTTTACAAAAGACCATCTGAGTTCTTTCGCTCCATGCGAGAGCTTATTATATATGACAATTTTGTCTTGCATAGGCAGCATCCTGTGAATTAATGATACAAGAGCTGCTAAGGAGCCACTTAATAGTGACATGTGGAGAATACATCACAGAGGCAATTAGGTTACAATTCAGAGCAGAATGACTGTGTAAATATAGGTTAGTACAAGATCTTAGCCTTATTTATTTGAATTTGCTTTGATTTATGCATTACTATTGTTGTTGTTGTGAAGTAATCCTTACATCACCAACATAAAAGCATTACATCAGCCATCAGCTCACACTTGGTCGATGTATCCATCACTCCCAAACTCACATCTAATGATCTACAGCATCAAAAGATCACATTCAGCTGAGCCAATGAATCCGCTGCCTTCCTAGTGTGGGGCCAGTCGAAAGCATTATGTCATTCCTGCCAGTGAAAGATACTGCTGACGTTATGACTTCTGGCTTCAAATCATTAATTTCCTCTATTTATTTATTACTTTTCATTCTGTGTTACTCTACATTGCTGGATTTATAGGCCCACTGTATATAGCAGAAGTACCACCGCACCTCTAAATAATAATGACCGCGCTTTAACGTGACTCAACGTGAGTGTTGTCCACTAACCCCAAAAACACAGTGTAAACAGTTGCACCTTTATGTTAAATGTTATAAATGTTATGTTAAATGATAAATGCGTCCCGTTGCGTGTATATGATAACGTCTAAGCTTATGCATGCATGCATGCCGCCATAGTATAATAACGTAATCGCTTTAGGTTAATAAACTGGATGATGCATGGTCCTTAAATACATTTAAACAGATAAAAACATGTTCTGTAAATCTCTTTGGTTTTGCGCCATGTGTTTGTTTCCGTCTGTAATCACATTGCAATGATAAAGCGATGATCTTACCAACGGGAGAAAATCACGCAGGTCGCGCTACCATCATCAGCGTCAGATGAGAGCGATTCACGCGCCCGATTGCTGGAGTGTCATCTTACCGCATTTAACCCGCGTGTTTTCTAACCAACAATGACCGATCCATGAATCCGTAGTTGGAAAGGATAGCACTTCCCCATCTTCACATTAGTACTGTTCCGTTCTGTGTTGGGAACTGCAGTACAGGATGAAGTCGCCCACTGCGCGAACGCTTCTCTGAGCATCAGCCAACAGCAGAGGACAGCAGAGCCCTCCTGACTTTTCCATTACAGAGCATCAGCGATACAACTTCTTGTGCAGGATTAAGACGTTCATTCAACTCCAACCGACAGATATTTTTAACTAGTTACGTCTCGAAATGCTGAGAAATTGTTTCTTCATTTGCATGTTTTATGGCTAAGTAGAAGACATATTAAAATTATCTTTATATCTGACAAAGGGTCTATACTGCATACAGTACTAAAATAAAGAACAGAATAAAAGTCTTTTTAACCAGTCATTAAATGATAAGGGACACTGGACACTTTAACGGAAAGCTGTAGTTAATGGAAAATTTAAGCTCACTTTTTGCTAAAAATCGTGACGTACTTAAAAGGTTAAAAAAAACAATAAATTAATATTTTCCTGGGAAAATATGTAAATGTGTAATTACGTTTTTTGTAAGACGTCAGAAGACAGAATCCTTACAAATCTAACCTGACATTTACTGGGGTAAAAAGTTACAAATCTGAAGTCCTATTCACATACAAAACTGTGCATCGTTTCCATTAATGTTTTTTTGTTTGACACCGCTAAGAGTTTTTTGTACATGCTTGTAAATCTTATAACATTTTGGGTTTAATGCAGGTATCAGACGCACTATCAAAAATTACACAATTTGTTTGTTTTACAGAATTTTATTCATTTTGTTTCTTCATTAAACACATTGTTTACAAGTGCTAAGTACAACACTACGTTCACTTTTATCAAACATAAAATATCTGACTCCTTGAAACATATAATAACACACACTGGACGCCATGCCAAATAGGTTTTTTGTAATTGTTTAACTTTTAAAAATCATTTTAAAACATCTTTAACTCATAATTTTAGGTCGCTGTTAAATCATTAGTTACAAATTCTATTATTTTGTCAGATTCCAAGGCATATAAAATTTGGGATATTGGTACATCATGGTACTGCTTAACTCTCATCAAAGAAATTAAAACAGTAGTAAAACATCAGTTTTGAGGCTAATATTTAAATCATTCTAAAACCTGCTATATTGTATAACAAAGGTATCACATATATATATATATATATATATATAATGAGTGCCTTGTAGTTTAAATGTAAATGAATGCAACAGTTTAGTAACTGACAAAGCACATAAAGCAATAGAAAAAGTACTTACACCCAGAAATCAAGCTAATTTTATTCATACAACACAAACACTTTAATTGGTGGATTTTTTTCTTTGCAAGAAGTTAGTCTTGCAGTCATTGTTTAATTTTAAATGTACGTGTTACACACATAATATTAAATTAAACTCCACTGTGAGAGCACAGCTACACACTGCGGGCCAAAGAATAAAAAGACTTTAAAACAACAGTTTTAAAGGGTCTGACAATCACAAAGGGCCTGATAAAATGTTACATGTACACCTTAGACAAAGGTATAACTAAACTGGGGCAGCCAATATAAACATACGGTACATACCCTGTTCCTTAAATGTTATTTGTAAATAATTTTTTATTAAAATATATTACTTAAAATATATTACTTTAACTAGACAGACATTAAAACGTAATCTGATTATCTAGTCCTCATAAATTAACTTTGGTATATTACCAAGCAAATTTAATCCAAAATTCTTTTACAAAAAACAACAAAAAAGACTGATTCAAACATCCAATATCTAGTTTGTTCTGTTTACAAAATGGTTTCAGGACAGTAATGTGCATGAGATGCATTTAGTTGACATTTAAAATGTGTTTGACAGGTTTTACAAATGAAACCTTTAGTAAGGTAGACAATCGGATATGTTTAGGCAAGAAACAAAGAGCTTTGTAAAAAGTGATTTTAAGAACATCTCAAAGAAAGTTATTATTTACAATATAAAACAGAAACCTTCACATTCTTCCTTCCTGAAGGTTTAAACTTCATTGCTAATATAGTTTTGTTACTGACACAGCATTTTTTCTTCTTCTTATTTTAACACAAATCACAAGAGGAAACATCTACTATTCCATTTGGAGGCAATGTCACTCCTGCGACGTAAACAACTCATATGATGAGATGTAGGTTATTGAAATGACTAAGACCTGGTTTTTGCTCCTGAGAGGGTAGAATAGATTATCCGATTAAGTGCTTCAACTCTCCTTTTTTAGAGTTGCTATTTTTAAATGTATAGAAAATTAACAATTTTTTTCAAGTCTTTCTAGTATTCAGAACATTGAAAGTGCAACCCTAATCAATCTTATTTAAGATTGTTTTGTCCTAAAATGAAATGAAATGTACGGGGCATTTAATGCTCTCTTAGATAAAAAAAATCAAGACTACTTTTATAAAAAATTTAAATATACAAATTATTGCCATTGTCAATTATCAATTTAAACCTGTTCTTACATTATTCTCTCAAGAAAAACCTACGGATATAAGTGCCATTTAATGTATTCCACAAAACTCCCTTCTATTACATAAATATGTTTTTAACAGTACCATACAAGCCTAGTAAAAAGGCAGATTAATATACCTATTCACAGTAATTCTGTAAAATAACTGGTATTTCAGTCTCATGATTCAAACGTGTAAACCAACCAACAAACAGCTTTGCAGGATAAGCAAAGCCTCAATATTGATGTTTCAGCATGATAGTGTAAATTGTGTAAAACTACTACAAAAATAGTAGTATATAGATTTTCATTTCTAAAAATTATCTTACAAAAATATAACAGAAAGAACAAGCCTTAATATTGCCACTATTCAATGAGTTCTGAGTGTACAAAAAGGTGCTCACTGAGAGAATTACACATTACACATATTAAATACCTCATCCTTTAGCGTGCTAAATGTGTGTGTGTGTGCAAGACAACCATACAGTAACAGCACAACAGTATGTTTCTCAGATGACAACAGACCCATGGGCAGCTTAACACAGCAAGTGTCACTGCTGTACTGCAACAAACATTTTTGTGACCCTTATTATAGTAGCTCACGATTTTTCAATGATCACTGTTGCTGTTTATCCTCTTGAACGTTATCGTACCACCAGACATGAGACACATAATTTAGATGGACCAATGCAATCATCATGACAGAAGGCACCACATCCTTTGCACATAATCATAGCCTTTAGTCGACAATAGCACTTTGACTGGACGTCCTCTATCCCAGAAGCTTCCATGAAAGCTTGCTCAGGTGAGGTCTCACCCTGGTTGCTCTGATCCAGTAGGTGACCAGCAGGTATGGCAGTGACGGTAACAGAAAAAGACATCACACTTCCACCAGCTGCCTCATTGTCGCCACTGCAGGACACAGTTGGAGAGGTTGAAGTGTTGGCCATGCTCTGGTTCAGTGTGTGTGGGACAGCCATGCTGATGGTTCCACCATACTGTGGGCCAGTGACCAGTTCTTGTCCATTGTTGGGTTTCTGAGTAAGGAATGAGTGTTGGTGACTTTCAGCCAACTGATATGTGTTACCCTGTATACAGCTTGAGGAATTTTCTTTGGTTATAGTAGAAGTGCTGCCTTCTTTGTTGGATAAAAAGATCATTGATGGAAATTCCAACTTTATTTTAGAACAGGGTTGTGGTGCTGCACCCTTATCTGGTTCTGTGAAAAAATATCCCGGCTGTTCCACTTTAACCCTTGAAGAATTTAGGGGTCCTTCAGAAGAGTTATGGGACTTTCCTATTGATTCTGCACTCTCTTGTACTTCTATTTTCTCTTTCTTCAAGTTGGCATGGGCTGTGGGTTTGTTGTTGGCTTGGTGTGGTCGCTTGTTGCTCTCAGATCCTCTACCATATGTGGAGACATTGAGGAGGTAATGTCCAGTCATTGCTGGCTTGGACATTCTCTTCCGTCCAAAGATGCCTACATGGATACTCATCTGGTCCTCGTGGGCCTCAGGGTGTTTCAGCTCACATGAGGGTATTAGTGGATGTAAAAGCTGGTCCTGAGCACTTTTAACTAGTCTGTCAACACTTAACAAAGAGTTGACTTGTATCATTGATGGACCAGGAGTAACTTGGTTCTCTTGTTTTAACCCATCAGTGGTGGTGGTACTAGTGTTCTCTTTGTCTCTGGTAGAAATGGCCACAGATTGAACTTCCATCTTGGCTAGTGGCTTTGGAAGGATCTTTTCTAGAGGCACCTCTTTGCCCTGAAGAAGCTGGGTGACTAGAGGATTATTTGCTGGGATTGTAGAACTAGACTTAGCCATCGACACTCCTGACAAAGTTGTCTGCTGTGCTCTCTGGTTTTGTGCAATTGTGTTTGATATAATTAGGCTTTCTGCCTGACTTGAAGGTACGACCATTCTTCCACCGCTCACAAGGCTATGATGTTCTTTTACCATCTGGTTCAGTGTACACTCAGTGGTCTGGGACCCCATCAAAGGGCAATTGTCTTTTATAAAAGCCTGGTTTGAACAGAGTCCTTGAGAAAAAACAAGATCTGTGTTTCCAGCAGAACCTGAGGAAAGAGGAGTTTGTGAGAGAGCCTCACAGGCAGGAGATCCAGAGCATGGTTTTATGGGTGACACAGACTGACTTCTGCTGCTTGCTGGTGAAAACTCTTCTGACAGGGATCGAGCAGGGGAGGGTGTGGAGGTACCACCACATGACCCAGTTCCCCTTGAGGAAGATGACCCAGCTGCAGCAGCACGCTGGGCCCGTGCTAACTGGGCTTTTGCTTTAATGTCAGCTAGAGTGCGTGCTCCAGTACGACCAGGCCGAATGCTTGGTGGTGTTAAGGGGACAGGAGTCCCGGGAGTCCTTGGGGATAATTGTTCAAAAGATGCAGGAGCAGAGAGAATTCGTGACACTGGGATCTGCAAAGATTGAGAAAGCTATCAGAAGTTCTCAGAACAAGCAGCTATCATTTAATTTTAACACATTGCAGTAAATTAGATTTAAGTGGTGCATGCAAAATCTTGCAATTATGATGCTAATCTGTTACGGTGGCTTTGAAGTGTTGCTAGGGGGTTGTGTACTGGAGTCAAAACAGCCCATACCCAAGTCTCTATAATATTCTGGGCCTTTTGTCAATATAATTCTTTGTTGATTCTATTTTATTGTCCATCAGGAAAGTAGCACATCTCTAATATTAAACATCATAATCATAAATCATAATATGTATGATTATCCAACAAAGAGTTTGTTCTAACCTCCATGCATGTATAAGCGTTAGGCATGCATGTTTTAAAAAGCCCCACTGATAGAAAATCAAAAGAAAAACATAAAACTCACTTTGAGAGGAGGTACTTTCTGTTCTACTGTTTCTTTAACTGTCACTGGTGATAAAACTTCTAATGTAGTGACCCGAGGCTTCTTCTCTGTTCTAACTTCTGTTTCCTGATCACTGGAGAGTTTCCTCTTCAGATGTTCAGACGTAACAGCAGGTATAGGAGATGCAGGTGTGTTTCTCTCTGTTCCTGTCTGCCCAACCTCAGCTACAGGGACTTCTGTAGAGTTCAATATCTCCTTTCCTTTCAAACAGCTGACCACTGCTTCCAAAGGAGATGCTGGGGTCCTACATCTGATCTCATTCTCCAGTGTTTGTTCTCTGAGTGGCTCCACTGCTGTTTTTTGAATAGGGACCTTTGCAATCAGTTCTTCTGTTGCTTCCATCCTTTCTGGGGGTGATTGTTCCTGCTCTGGAGCCGTATGTTTTACTGGCTCTTCACCAGGGAAATGCGCTACTGCTGGTTTCACATCTCTGGATCTTAACTCTCTGTGGCTGACTTCTGCTATTGGGCTCTGCTTCTCTGACTCTTTGACAATCTCTGGCTTTCCTGATTGGACTGTGCTTTTAGCTGATTCAGGAATGTCATCAACCTCTGTCAGCTCTCTGGATTCTTCTATACTTAGTCCAGAGCTAGAATAAAAAGCAGGTTAAGAACATTAAAAATTATTCTTAAAGGTCACCTACTGTGCAATCAGTGGGTACTTACTGGTTTGGTTTTAATAAGCTGTGGTGACTTACTGTTCACCATAGTAGCTTTCAAAGAAATGCTCTTTCCACTGCTCCATCTTCTTTTCCTTCTCAATTTCTTGGCGCATTCTCAGCCTCAGCTCAGGGGTAAATTCACCTGAGGGTTAGGATCACAAAACTGTTTTGCATAAGTCACATTCAGATATTGCAATATCTTATTAAGATGCGCTAAGTAACCATTTCTAAGACAATTCTGTTTAATTAAGCAAAAAAGGAAAATGAAAATGCTCTTTAAAGAGGACCCATAATGCCCATTTTTACATAAAATGATATAAGTGTCTAGTAATATACAGTAAGTCACACACACCCCTTTAAGGGGTTACAACTTTACAACTAAGGACATGAACTGACCTTCTGCCAGTCTTTCTTTCCAAGATTGTGCTGCAGATGTAAAGAACTCATTGTTCAAAGCAGAACTGGTCACCTTCAACACACCATCCATACTAGCCTGCAACAAAGACTAATAACTCAGCATCATGATTCCATTCATTATTAAAAACATCTCGTCTGCATCTCATTACCTGCTGGTCAACCTCTGGCAGCATTTTAAGTAGCTTCTGTTGACACTCTGTAGGTAACATTAAGAACGTGTGCTTATTGATTAATGCTCGCAGGTTGGTGTTGACAAGTATGGAGTCTGGTGTTTCAACATCTATCTCACACTTTGCCCGCCTCAGTTGTCCTGAAAATCAAGGGTGTTGGGATCAGTTACATCATTTCACGTGCTGACGTTAATTATATCAGTTATAATGCTTACTGGCGCTGAGGCGACTGGGGCGTTGAGACACCGTCCTGGTACCAGCCATGTGACACACATCTGCTTTGATAGAGGGCGAGGAGCTGGAGGTAGAAGTTTGTGGACTGGCAGGGCAGCGCTCAGTCTGTTTGGGCTCCCAGGCTGAGGAGATAGAGCTAAGTCTAACTTATATATCAACTGTAAATACTGTATAATGTATGGTAATACTGCTCCAACCAATCAAAAACATCTGCCAATCTAAACGTAAAAAAGCGTTGGTTTGTTTTACAGTTATTAGTTACTATACATTCTCATACTGCCAACTGTTAGTTTTGGTGCTTTTACTATCATTGTAATAAGTAAAACATTATAAGCATCATTACAGCTAAACAGCTGTTGTTTAAGTAATGAAAGGGTGCATTGTAAAACTAGTAAATTAAATGAAATGAAGGAAGTACAGGATTTGGTGGCGGATGTGTCTTGAGTCACGTCTTTGACCGTCTTGAGGAGCAGTCGTGGACTTGAGGAGCTGGAAATTCCACACTGTCTCCTCTGGTTCCTCTGCTGCTGCTGTTTGAGTGCCTGGAATATAGAACAAGAGCCAAAAACAAGAATTCCTGTAATTCCTAAGGTGTGATTTGCTCATTGTTTAAACCAGATAAAAGTGGTTGATATCATAGTAGGGTTGAGTGAAATAATGACCAAGTGACACTTAAATTGTGTAATACTTTTTAAATTTTTACATGCACTATTCATTACAATAAAATACTCATAAAAAAAATTACTCCATCGCACCACATTTTATTTACAGTAACTGTTATTCCTATTCTGGTACTAAATGAATAAACTGTGATGTGATTGGCAGCACCTGTTTGAGGGCCTTTTTGCTGTGCTTCTGTGACGGGGACATGAGTTTACTGCTGGAGACTGATGGAGACGAGCAGCGAGACTGCGGAGACGACGGCTGAGACAGTTTCATCGGCACTGAGAACCACAGAAAATGTAGTGGGGCATGTTAGCGTGTCTGCAGCCATAAATTACCCTCAAGATCATACATACAACTGCACACATATAAACACTAAACAGGCATGCATACAATCTACAACTTCATATACTTTGTTTACAAAGCTAAAAGCAACAAAATATTGACTCCACAATGTACTTTACAATGATTACTTTACAATGTAACCACAATGTTTTCTACTGTATTGTGACAATGCAATCATTAAAGCACTTAAAAGAATAGCACAGGACTGTTTTAAAAGAGGAATTACTTGATTGAATGAACCAAGTAACACTTGCAATAAATAATATGAAGCCATTGCAATTACTTCCTGGTCTTTGCAGAGTTTGTTTCTTCCTCTTTCATACAACAGTCGTCAAGTTTTTAGCAGATGTAAAGTTTCATTATATGAAAACTTTAATATAATTTTATTATATTAAATTACATTATATGAGATGAAAATTGTACTTACAGTATTTGGTTCTGCATGAATTCACTTTGAGTGCATGTTTTTTAAATATTCATTTGAAAAGTCTGCACGATTGCTTGAGGTAAAGCCTGCATTTGGCCAGAGAGCTTCATACGTTTCTTTTTGTATGAGGAAGTGGTATCAATCGTGCAAAGAGAAAGAATTTCCTGTGTTTTGCATTCAGAGGATAATTTGACTTGAAAGTCAACCTAAGATGTGAGACCACATATTACAGCTGACATATCAAGTTTCAGAATGTAGGTTACATACTTCTGAAAATGACTTTGATCATTGGAAGCATAGTTATAAAGGTATGTATATATAATACCTGTATGTATAAAATTCACTTTTATAAATGTAAATGTAAAAAGTGTTTTATAAATAAAACCTCAAATTTACAAATAATCCTGCAGGCTATTTTAAATTAAACTTAACAGACACTTTTGAATATTTATTTACTTGATTATGTAAAACTGATATGTATTTGTAGGCTTATACTCCCACGTATTCTATTATTCCAAATTATTCTAAAAATTATGACTCTAGAGTTTGTTGAAACAGCTGTACATGACAACATTGGCTCAGCCTGTAAAGTCATTCTATTGCCCACAACATTACCTGAATAAAACTCACAATAAAATATTGATCATAATACATCATAAAATATTAAGTTTGGCATAATTAGATTAAGCTGTTTTAGCTTATTTTAGTTCTCGTTTTGCCTGTTTTGTTGAGAAACACTGCTATAAAGAAATGTGTTACCTCTCCTCTTCCATCTTTCTCTGCGTCCATCTTTGCTGTTGCTGGTGTTGATTTCTGTGCATCTGTTATCAGACATGTTATCACTGCTGTCCTCTGAGGGCTCTTCTGACAGCTCCCTCACCACATCGCCAATGTCCTTCTGCTCACAACACAAACAACACAAATCAGAGGCCACACACACTGTAACAGAAAGTGTTCATTTAAAGCCAGTCTCATTACATCTCATACGAAATGCATCAAGGGATTAAAACATTAATTCATACATATTATGAATTCATACATAACGCTAATATTATATGTATGCATATATGAGCATTTTAAATGTAAGAGACTTATCCTATATAGTTATTCTATAATTAAATAAGCATTTAATTAATTAATTAGCAGAGTAATTGATAAACAACAACCATATGAAGTTAAGAAAGTAAACAAGATGTTGGAAGCCCACATCTGTTCATTTGGCAGACACTTTAGCCCATTGCATTTTACGTTTTATAGGAATGCAGCATAAGCTGTTTTGAACCTATGAACATAGAGCTTTGGACCTACTAGTCTGAACCTAGCTGTGCTCTGGCTTAGCACTTTACATTTCACCTGTTCATCTATTAGAAACCTCGGATGGGTGTTACTCTATAGTTGCTCTATATGTTAACCAACCTTCAGTGTATAGACTCCCATTCGACCAGGGACTTTGAAGAAGATCCCTTCCTCTCCACGTGAATTCGTATGAAGCATGGCATTGAGACAGGCAAGAGGGGAAGTCCCACTAAATGGAGAAAAAACAGCAACTTAAATCAACTTCCCTCTACTTTAGAACTTATTTTATTAAATAAAAAAGAACATGAATGAAAAACATGAAAACATGCTTCGTGTTAAATGTCTGACTGAATGTTAACTAAAATTTGTTAACTAAAACTGTAAATTTTAATATTGCAGCCAGTAATAATTGCAGAAAAAAAAAATTACTGCATGCATAACATTTTTCAACATTAATCATATGCATAACACATCCAAGCTAGCCGTCATTTTCTAAGCACTGTTTTGTAAACCACAAAAAGCACAAGGTTCTTTTTAACCAATTAGAATGCTCTGTTTTTTGTGTGTTCTACTTTTCAAATTTACTTAATTTTGATTGGCTAGATTGAGTTTTGAAAGAGGCATGTGGCTAAAGGTGTAGGGCTGTCTGATTAAGTATTTTAGTCAGCAAAAATCATTTAGTTAAAATTACTATCTTTATCGTTGTACTAGTAATGTATCTTTTGCTTTGGTTACCTGCATTGTAGTTATCTCAATTTGTCATGAATAAACTGTATTTACATTTAGAATTAAATTTTGTAACATACATTTTTAAATGCAAATGCCCAATTCCGATGTAAGCACAAAAATGTATATTTTAATTTGTATGCAAAATATGTTAATTGTGTATTTTTTGTTCCATAATTACATTTTCATTTACAATTATTCGCAGCATATTAGTTATGTGAAGTTAAAAAAAATAATAAATGAAATCAGCCATAAGAATACACACATTCAATACATGAACTATTATAAAGCATATTTTAACAATAAGCAAAATGTTCAACAGCACATCCAGCAGAAAAGCACGATGGAAAAGCCACAGCCACTAGGTCCTCTTGGGGTCTACAGAGTTCTTTCCATGCTGTGCTAACCGAAGACAGTTTAATAACATGCACAGGGATTGGCTGATACATTTCAGAGGATACTACTGGTAGGGATATCTTACCTTCTGGATGACCACAGAGAAAAGAAAGAAGAGATTTATTAATTAGATATGTGAATGTATACTTTAAAAATGCTGACGTTAGAGTTTATTACAACTGGCTTATTTGCATAAGAAACACCGTGTATGTAGTCAAACAGCTGGAGAATGACCTCACCTAATCTCCTTAAGTCTTTCTCTTTGAATCACTTGCAGGATCTCCTTATGACTCATGGGTGTGCTGGGGTACTTCTCCAGCACCTGTGGACAGTGTTACAGGAAAAAGTGAACAATACATTATCGACTCAAACTCTAGCAGCAATTACAATGAAAGAATCATGTAGAGATACGAATGGTTTGGAGACAGTAATGCTATTGGATGGCCACAGTGTAGAAGAAAACCATCTATGAAACGTATCTTATTAGAAATACAATGTGGAAGGAGAAATGTGTTGGTTCAAATTGTTATATTCCAAGTATCTCTTGAGCTTTCCAAGCCACCTGAGCATATATATATAGCTGTCCCTCACCTCTGTCCCATGACAGTTTGCAGCTTCTCTCCACAAACCTGTCACCTAACTCTTGGCTGGTGTTTACCTCAGGCGGAGKTATATACCAGTCAGAGATAGGGAGACAGAACGCCACATATGCATTTAAGATCATTTTCAAATACAWGTTGGTGCAAACTCATCAAAAAATTATTTTTGGTCATMMTATTMWTRTTTCATAACAGTTTCATAATATTACAAGATACAGTTTCATTTTTATGAACTGCAAAGTGAGCACTGCATTTTAACAAATTTATTTCCATGGTTCTATCTTGAGAGTTGAAAAATGCAGACAAAATCTAGACATTCCATGAGATCTCTGGTTTTTAGCTACATATGAGGTCAGTGGCTGGATTAAGACCCAAGAACTGCTTTTTCCTGCTGTTATGATGTCACTTCATTTCAGTCCTGAATTATTGCTTCAATCCTGAATTATTGCAGCATAAAATAAATCTATCCATTATTTTGCTTTTGGGGAAAAAACTGTTTCTTATCTTGAACATCTACAGAGGCCTCAAACATTATATTATTTAAACACTTACAGACACACAAAAGAATAACTGGTCATTTTAGGTGAAAAGTCACATTCAAACAGGTTCCCTTGTGGAGGAACAACAGGTGTAATTTGTCACATACATTATGTCCCATTAACATCTAGAAAGTATTCAAATATTCTCCTTTGTAATTTCCAACAGCATGTGTCTATTACACAGATAGACAGAAGTGCACTTTAATAATAAATGCCACTTTGTTCTGTATTTAGTAATCTAATGCCTACATTTTATGTTTAAGTGCCCAAATATTTTAGGGACATTGTACTATGTGACAAACCTTTGACAAATACCAAATACAGTGAACTAAATTTGTTTTTAAAAACACCAAATATAAGGATTAAACTTTAACAGGGTACACCTAAATACCTTAAATAAACTATAAACAAACAGGTATTCGGCTGTTTATTATATTTACTGTATTAATAAAAAGGACAGGTGCATAACATAATACTGAAGGTTTAAGTTTATATCTTACAAACCTATGATTTATCGTTAAACAAATGCAAGGTTCATTTACAGTGTCAACGTGTGCTGTTAAATGCCACAAACTGTCCGGTGGATCTGAAGTTACGTGCAAGAGGACATTCGATTAAATTCAACATTTAACCAGTCAAAAGATAAACACGACAATACTACAGATGATGAAGATTGATGAAGGTTAAACACGCTAAAACATAACAACGTTGACAGTTGTCATGTAACATCGCAATATACCGATCCGAGACGTTGTCGCGTGCTGCCATCGTGAGTTTTTTTGTAGTACCAAACAAATCAAAGTCAAATCAAGAGTCACACGAAACTGTCTTCGTCGGTTCATGAAAACACGGTGTTTAGCTGAGCTAAGCTAACAGGCTAAGCGGCGAAGTGGCACTAGCGCACAGAAGCGCCAGCAGCTGACGTCAGAATACAGCCGATATTTCAGATCTAAATTCGATTCACTTCACAGAATTAAACTTGTCAGTTACGTCACGCTTTCAAATACGTGAATCTTAACGCACTTTCGTGTCTCTAAGCGAAACCAGGCCCTGAAATGCATACGTAATACTTCGCTTAACAGCGGGTCATGAACTCATAAACACAGTTGTACAAGTGGGAGCGCAGAGGAAAACAAGCTAAACAAACGCTCAGTAAGTCCGCAGGTTTACCATTTTGGCGGCCTCTGCCCACGTCCTTCCCTTTTTCTTCTTCTGTCTTTCCCTCATGTCTGCGATCGGTCGCGAAAAATCGCCCAGTTTTCCAACGGTGCTGTAGAAACTGTTGATGTTGCTTTAGTTACCGTGCAAGTCCTACCATCTCGGCCATATTGTTTTTTACTGTAAGAGACATATCATGTGACCCTCTGGGAAACGTCATCTACTGTACTACGACAGCTCAGGGGAACCACCTACCCAGGGCTTCTCTGCCTCCATTGTCTTCATTTGAATAGACGGTTCAAACTATCCACCGTACTAGAATCAGACACTCATGCGCCGTATCACAGTGCGCTAAGCGTTTATACAAATGATGTTAAATTGAGCATATGATAAAGTTAAATTCATGTTTCCTGTATGAAGAAAACTTGCATTATAGATTAATTTAAAAAGTTAATAGTTACAATGAAACTTCTAAGAAATGTTACCTATGGCAAATCGATCAATTGCAGGTGACACTTTGATTTTAAATGCAATGCAATTCATACATGTTTACTTCTTACACACACTTGCCTATTGGCCTTATTTCACTTAATATTATATTAGTAACAGGATTTTAGCATCATAAGTCCTTTTGTGCTTTGTATTTTACCTTCCATACATCGCCCTTAACTTTCCAGTGGTCAACCGTGACATTTTCATATACAGAGAGTTCATTTTTTATGACACATTTATTGTTTGCATTTCTGTTCAAGACTGACATCACAAACTTAGCATACACTAGCCTTTTCAAGTATACAGGAGACAATTGTGCTTAAAATTGCAAATCCAAAGCTTTAATGCTAAAAATTAAAATGATTATAAAAGACAAATGGCCTTATAGCTTAAAGCTTATGACAAAGAGCAAAGGAACATTACAGTGCATTCTATTCTTCTATTTCTCACATGATCACTATGCTGTATAGGCTCAAGGTTCATTGGTTGCTGCACAAGCTCCCATTGTAGATGTTGAGCATTGAGGCCCGGAAGCCAAAGAGCTGGTTGAAGCATCAGACTGACCAGGTCCTTGGTACCTTTGAAAGAAAAGACATTCATTTTGAATGTGGATACAGCAATTCATTTTGGCTTTTCTTGGCAGCTGTTTAATATTGCCAGTGGTGGATGAAAAACATGCAAGGTGTTTTACCATGATCTAGCCTTCATGACTCGTGATGCAGTTGTCCTCTTTCTATAATGGCCAAAGTCACGTATCAAGTCTTGGGTCCTTATATCTGACCTGTGAAGGTCCAAGGGAACCATGGTGGGTGGTGAAATGTCCAGTTCTAGAAGCATAACGTTCTCAGCCTGTGGCACAAGAAAGTGAGTTTTTAAATGAAAAGTGTCATGCACAATGTCTTTATTAATAACAACAACAGACAGTTTTCTTGTATTCAATACTAACCCTATATCTAGATGGAGACCCAGTTACCACAGCAACTTGTGCATACTGACTAATTGGTCTCTTGCATCCTATCACTGAAGTTGGCCTCCGTCTGACAAGGGGAGAACTACTGAGAAATAAGAAACATACAATATAATAAGAATATTTATTGTACCAAATGATGTTTGTAACTGTTATTTCTCACTTTTCAGATGGGAGAAGAGGTAAAACCTTCCACTGGTCCTCTTCAGTGTCAAAGTGAAGACGATTTATGATTTTATTCTTTTCCTCTGGAGGAATGAAGTTCTCAATGATCAGATTTCTGGTAAATATAAAAAGAACAAAGTAAGATCAAAGTGTGTTGAGATAAAAACATAAGCATGACTGACAAATCAAAACCTCTATAACTAAGATTATGAGGGAACACTTGAAGGACATACTTGAATTTCATCTCTCTTGTCAACTCATTCATTGTCTGCTCCAGTTCTTGTCTCATTGCAACATGTTCATTGATGATGTCTCCAATCTCAGACCTCGCCAGCTGTAGTTTACTGTAAAACTGCGAGATGACCAACCAATGCAATGTTGAGAGGGACAAAATTAGTTATCTACAAAGATGCACTGTCTGACTTTGAAAACAAACTCTGAACCAGATGGAAAAGCAAATCTATGTGAAATAAACACTCCAATACTTTTAACTGTAATCTATCTACTAATATTATATATATATTTGTGTAATATTATTAGTGTATAAAAAGACAGCTGATGTAGTAAACAGCTTATAAAAAAACATTATAAAATAGATAGTCCACTTCACATTGTGCTTAACTATGCCCTTCAGACTTTAGTATATTTATAATGTAGAACAACCTCTTAAACTTTATTGCTTAAACATTAAAAGGTTCTATTTAAAAATTAAAAGCAACAATAACTTGTCACAAATACAATTTAAAAAAGTCAATACAAAACTGTAAACTGCAAAAAACAGAATGTCAATGTAACTGTTATGTTTAACTATTATGTTTTTTCTGAATATAGTGAGTTTTGTATATGAGGGTAAAGGATGTGTTTTTACACACCTTTCTAAGCTTCTTGGTCTTAAACTCCACCTCTTGCTGTAGAGTGGAGAACGTCTCTTTCAGTTCAATTGTCTCTTCATCTTGTTCAAACATCAGCTGCTGCATATCTCTTTCTTTTCTCTCCTTGCAGGATTTATTACACACACACATACAGTATCCGATTCAGATCCTTTAATTATATTTATATAGTTATGTATTACAGCTATTCTGTGGTTAGTCCATTACCTGCTCTGCAATCTCCTGCCTCTTCAGTTCCAACATTCTCTGCTGTTCATTGGTATGATCAATGATGGTTTTCCCTCCAACCAGAAGCTTGCTTTCCATAACCTGCACACAATCACGTCACACAATATTTTATATGATTTATGATTCATATTATCTGGATAGACAAAAGATGAGTGGACAAAACTAACCTTGTACTTTTCAATCATGGTTTCCATAGCTTGTTGCTCCTTCAGCAACTCTTCCACAGTTTTGGTTTTCTCGTCCAATGTGCCAAGTTTCCTGTTGAAATCTGGCCTGTAACTGGCTGAGGTCTTTGCCATCTGCTGCTTCCACCATTTTTCCTCCACACTTTCTTCATGTACCGTCTCTACATGACCCACATCACCATCTCTTTGAGTTTCCACCTCTCCACTACTCATGCTTCTCTTCATCCGAAGGCTATTTCTCCTCTGCCTTCTCCGTTCTTTTGCTAGCATCCCTCGCTCCTCAAGTTGTGCCTTCAGGCGAGCTATTTCCTCCTGGAACTCACGCAACAGCGCATCCTTGGGGTCCTCATTGATCTTTGGCTTGTTCTTAATGTTCTTTGCTCTGTTAGCATACCTCAGTGTGGTAAGAGTCTCATCATAGTGGCACGAAGATGGTCCAATTGTGGCTATCATGACAGTTTTGGAGTTGCCTCCAAGGGAGTCCTGCAACAGGCGAGTGAGTTTGGAATCTCGGTAAGGAACGTGAGTACTTTTTCCATCCACCAAGGCTGAGATAACATTTCCAAGAGCAGAAAGAGACAAGTTTATTTTGGCAGCCTCTTTGAACCTCTGTCCTTGCACACCTGTCTTGCTTTGGCGCTCACTGCCCGCCAGATCCACCATGTTCAGCTTTCCAACACGAATGTGGTCTTCACCATCAATGCCCAACTCACTGCATTCAATAGTTATTATAAAAATCGCATGTGATCTTGAACTATGCTCATTCATTTTGGTGTATCCAACAGACCTTGACTGGTTTCCCAAGTTCATGACATGTTCAATTTCCTTTATGTTTTTGGTCACCACAGACGAGAGATCTTTGACATAGACACCTAACTCTGGATTTTCCTTGAGCTCCAGTTTTTTATTGTTATCCTTGCACAGAAGATCCCTTATCTCTTCTTGATAGATTTCAATATAGGACACTCTCACAAGATACTGTTGATTCTGAGATCTGGATATATGAGTGAAAATATGTTGAAATGAATTAGGAATGACTCCCCTTTTCTCCGGGTCTGTGGGCACACCTTCCATTGTGTATGTTTTTCCAGTGCCAGTTTGGCCATAAGCAAATATAGTTCCGTTAAACCCATGCAAAACAGAGTCAATAAGAGGTTTACACGCATAATCATACAACTCATGTTGTTTGGAAACCGCGTCATATACAGCATCAAACGTGAATGATTTCATAAGGGTTCCGGATGATTTCGGATTGCGGACGCTCACCTGTCCCCGTCTGACATCAACTTCAACAATTCTTTCGTGATGCATCGTTTCTTCTTTCTTGTTTAATGGGCGGCACCGCACCACCACCCTCACCGCCTCTGTTTTTTTCCCAACCGACATGGACCGTGGTCGTAACGGGCTGTTTCTTCGCATCATATTTCTGATAATGATTCTGAAAGCCTTTCAAGTCTTAAATGTCTTGCTATGTTATATACAAACGTGATGGTGGATGAAAACGCAGTGCTTAGTCATAAAATGCGCACATTGCTATGCAGACTAAAATACGCTTTTGAATTAGGCAGACGCATATCCATCATATGAAAACTGTGCGCAAAACATCATGGTCCAACGCCCAAGGTGATGCTCCATCATTCCGTGCATTGAGCTCCACAGGCAGCGCGCATCGCCCATCTGCTCCGCTGTCTGTACACACCCTGTTCCGTCACAGACAATAGACAGCGCGCTCACAGGCGCGCCGTGCTGCTGATAGGTAGACGGTCGTTTTTTCTGCCTGCTGACGCATTCTGAATCCGCTTAATGTTAAAATGATAAGATCAGTTTTAATAAGTCTATTAAAACCATCAGTGACAGTCAGTGGCCAGGATTTTACCATTAATGCAGATCGAACATAGCTGTGATGCACTTGGTTTAGTCTAAAATATGTCATATTTAGTCATAATTAAAGTCATCATTACCAATAATTAAGTTAATAGGTGACAACAATCTACTTTATATCCGCAATTGCATTTGGGTATTTAGTTAATCGTTTGCATTCAAATCAAAGGTAAGTGGAATTGTTATAACTGTTGGTATTTACATTGTTGGCTTTGTATTACACACTTTAATAAAAATGGTAGGACTGAATTTATTACTGAATTCAATTTATACTGAATTTAATACTGTGTACATGCATATACATTAATGTACTTTAAATGTTAGTATAAATAAACAACAAAAACTGTAATTGTTTTGCATTGTTCACAGTGAAGTCACAATCTTGTAAATCTTGTCATTTAATTGCAATAAGGACATTAAAGTATTTGTTGTCACTGGCCATGTGACTCCATCGTACAGTGATATTCCGCCAATGGGGCAGCCTGAGAGCGTTTCCAGACTCAGACAGTGTGGAGAAGTTTGCCGGTCCGGATGCAAGTCTTACATTTCGTACTTTTGGAGATTCAAGAGATTCATTTTTGTTTTGAACCATCCTAACTATACAATCCGATTCAACGGTTTTATGCTTTTAAGATGAATGTTTGTTTTGCTCAACAGATTTTTTTCCTGTTTCGCGCAACTGGAAGTTACAGTTATTGAGTTTTTAATAGCATACAGCATATGCACGTTTATGTTTCTTTTTTATTGCTCCCATATTTCTGTTTAACGTTTATACACATTGCACTAAACATTTAGACGATTGTCTTTACGAAATGTAAATTAACTGGAAAAAACAAAACTTTCTTCGAAACTTACTCTTCTAAAGTTAAGGCAAACAAATATGGGTTTGGGACAGAATCGGACACGGTTGCTGTGCATGTTGTTTTTAACTCTGGGTTTTTTTATTGTTGAAGTTGTGATCAGCAGAATAACAGCATCTCTCGCAATGTTGTCCGACTCTTTTCATATGCTGTCGGATGTTATAGCTTTAACTGTGGCGCTGATCGCTGTGAGCTTTGCGGAGACAGCTCGAGCCACCGATAAGAACACGTATGGATGGATCCGCGCAGAAGTCATGGGCGCTTTAGTTAACGCGGTGTTTCTGACGGCCCTTTGCTTTACTATTTTATTAGAAGCCATCGAGCGGTATACGTTGCCTCATGAGATCGAGAATCCAAGCGTTGTTATTTGGGTTGGCGTAGCTGGTCTCCTAGTCAACGTGCTTGGTCTGTTTCTGTTCCACGGGCACGCAGGGTTCGGTGGGCATGGACACTCTCACGGTGGGCATGGGCACTCTCACGGTGGGCATGGGCACTCTCACGGTGGGCATGGGCACTCTCACGGTGGGCACTCTCATGTTCGCAAGACAAATCAAAGAGATTGTGATAATTCAAAGACACACGAAGAGACGCACAATCTGATGATAAACAGCAACATTTCACAAGGAGATCAAACGGCTGAGCTGAAGTCAGGTATAAAATTATATTACAGTTTTAAAATAATCTAAAGATCTCTTGAAAAACCAGCAGATAATATTAGTAGTATTTTAAAATAGTTTTCCAATGTTTTCCAGACCTGGTAAAGCTATTTTAATTAATAAAATCATAAAAGCAAAACTTTAAAGATGAAATTCCTGAGTGAACCGTATAAAAATAAAATTAAAAAAATTCACATGATACAAACATCATGGAAATGTATTGGCCAAAAAAACGTGGGAACCTCGAAGTTACAGCTTTGCATAAAATCTCACAGCTATTTTTACGCAAATAAAGTTAACCAGGTATCGTTTAATTCATTATTTATATATTCTTTCCTTGTTTTTTAATACCCTCTTTGCTTTATGAATTTTGCTGACTCATGGGTTTGTTCTTCATGTTCAGACAGCCTAAACATCAGAATCACCACCAACGGCTCATTGGAGGACCTGGATCAAAGTTCTGGATCAGCTTCGCAGCTGAACATGCGTGGGGTGTTCCTGCATGTGCTGGGTGATGCATTGGGTTCTGTCATTGTGGTGGTCAACGCCTTGATATTTACTTTTGTGTGGACACCTTGCCAGAGTGAAGAGGTCTGTTACAATCCCTGCAGTAGCGGCTATTTCACTGAACCTCATCATGTTAATGAATCAGTCCTGAGCGTTTCCGAACCATCCGGTAATGACCTCAGAAATGTATCTGTAGCCGGGCCATGTTGGGTTCTCTACCTAGACCCAACGCTTTGTGTAATAATGGTGTCAATTTTGCTCTACACAACCTTCCCTCTTCTGAAGGAGTCGGCTCTCATCCTCTTGCAAACAGTACCCAAGCAGATTGATCTGCACAAACTAAATGGTAAACTGAGGAGCCTGGATGGTGTTATGGCTCTTCACGACCTCCATATCTGGCAGCTGGCCGGGAATTGCATCATTGCCACTGCTCACATCAAATGTGCCGATCCAGCCTCTTACATGGACATAGCGAAACGGATTAAAGATGTCTTCCATGATGAAGGGATTCACGCCACTACTGTTCAGCCAGAGTTTTCCTCCAATTCCAAAGAACTTGTTGACTCCCAGTGTGAGCTTTCCTGTCAAAGTCAGTGTGGCCCCAAGCTTTGTTGTAATCCAAGCAAAGATGCTAAGACAAAGTCTGATTTATCCACAAGTAAAGGAAAGTCCTGCAGGTACACTGAACTTCACAGGCACAATGTAACATGGGGAGATGGGAAGGAAGTAGAGGATTCTGTACAAACAGAGATGGAATCAATGGTTTAGGTCAAATATAACATTAGATGCATATTCTGTATGAAGAAGATTGTTGTTTTTAATGCTGATTGTAAAATGGGTCATAGTAGGACAATTATATTATGTTATCTGCTTATTGCAGATTTGTGGGAGTGGGTCTAAGAGAAGGATTTTGTTAAAGCAAAAGATTTAGATATGAACTGTTTTGTATTTAAACTGTGAAATGCAGAAACTAAATACAAATGTATCTATGTTATGTGATGTTTGTTTTTATTGATTCGCATTTAAACAGGTAGGCAGAGTATTATCTAAGAGATTTTTATAAGGGTGAAATAATTGTTGTATTGTTGATTGTTTTATACAATTCATGATTGTATTTGTGTGTTCTTAAATTGTTTTGATCAAGCACTTTTGTCAACAATCACAAAGACATCTGTGAGAGAAATTATTACATTCCAATAAAAAGAAATCTTTACATGTATTTTTCAGCTTGTCATTTTTTGTTTGTCTGTTAATTGTGACAATTTGACTGACCACCAGGAATTTAATATGCTTATTAAGCCACATAAGGGCAATACGTCAGCTGTGGCTGGATCAACTGCTTATGCTAGAGATGAATTAGATTCTCTATTATTGATAAAAAGCCAATAATCTGTTGCTTGGTTGATTAGTCATGTATATGATACTGTGCATAGAGTTAAAACGTAGCTGTCAATATTGTTCACTCACACAAAATAAAAGCTTGCACAGCTGTACAAACACATCATGGACATTGGAACCAACTGCACTCCCATAAAAACTGTGATAATGATTTAATGACTAATTTGAATTGTTTTAATAGATTTCCACTCTTGCACTGCCATGTGGAGGATCAGGGGATGCTTGTTGTGAAACAGTATCTGGATAAGGGGGAACACATTGTGTTTCTCTTAATGAGAGCAGTGTGATGCAATCTGTAAAGCAGTGTGTGGGGCCCTGTTTCCAAACAATAGAATGACCCTGATTCACTCACTGCACTGCAGGCCTCTAGGATAAGAGACCTGCGTGTGTGTGATATACAATCACACACACACACACACACACACACACACACACACACACACACACACACGCACACACCCCATGTCATTTAAACCTGGCTGTTGAACTGAGAGTATGAGGATATTTACCCTGCCTCTGGTCCTATTGAGTTTATCATGTGATAACGGTCCCGAGTTCTAGATGAACTATTTGTAAAAGTACAAGCTTTACAATGAGACACTGTAACACACAAAAACAAACCTTACAAAAATGTTTAGCAAAACAATCATCATGTAGTCTGTATCATTTTAATTGTACATGTCTTTTATGTACTTATTACACTGGATAACTATATTGTATCATTTATCAGTGCCATAGCGACTTCTTTGACTTATTATGAACAGTTATAGGTTTATTATTAACTCTAAAAGTTTTTAATCAACCTTTGTATTATAGGTATTTGTTGCTTGTTTGCCATCTGGTGGATGTATATCAAATTACAGGTCGTCTAACTGGTTTGGAGACATTGGAGATGTTTTCAGAATTGCAACTGCTTGCACTATGATTCAATACATGATCATATGACCATAGGATACGTCAGGGACTTGAACGCAGATGGTTATATAGCTTGTACAGACAACCGTGGGGTCCAAAAACGTGAGATCGAGATGTGATTTTTTCAGATGTACTTTCATTCGTATTAACCTGGACATAAGCACAGTGTTTAATCACTGGGAATCAAAGACAGGCTGAGGAAAAGGCTGAATCAAGAGGAAAGGGTTAAGACACTTTATTTGGTAGATCATTGGTTCAATACAAGCACATCTGCGACATTTTCCATATGAACTCCTTTGTACAAAAGGTCAGATATTCTTGCGTCAATGAAAGTAACCTAGACGCTCTTAGAAACGTTTTCAAATCGTGCTGGTATCATCATGGGGTTTGCATGTCAACTGGAGTTCATGCTGTTATTGCAGCAAGGGGACAGACTGGGGCATTAAAAATCATTAACACGTACATTTTAATGCATTGTTTACTAAAGCTATTATACTGATGAAATGAATTATACATTACAAATTAAATAAATAAACTCATAAACTTTGAATATGGGTTATGCCAAAGATATTATATATAATATAAAATATAATTTATAGCAAACGTGCAGCTTTTGTATTACAGCATTACTTGTAGTTGTTCTTTAATAAGATCGGTTTAAGTTTCTTAAATAAGCTCGGCCGTGCAGTGGTTGAAAGACGCTCTCTTCCTCCTCCAGTCTTCCGTTTGCTGTCACTACACACATTGACCTCCAAACATGGCCGGCGTGCGAGCTTTAGGTTCTCTCTCCAGACTCACAGCTAGGAGATACACGCGGTTTCCAGGTACTCTACGCCTCCAAGATCTTTCCTTAAATCTTTTTCCTGTCTGCCTTATGCATCCTTGACATTTGCGTAAATAAGCCGCTTTGCAGCGTCACCCACGTCTTATTTCACTAGTAGCTTAGCTCGATTGCTAGGAAACTCAAGGACTGATCTTGAATGTTTGGTAACTTTTCGTGATCTTACATGCGCGTGCAGGTTACGTTTTAGCAACACTGTGGCAGGTGCATAAAACGAGCTTATTTATAAGTATTGGTTTTGTTTGAATGACTGTTTACTGACAGGACAGCCGCTAAACCACCAGCATTCACATGCTGTTGCCGTTGAATTAAAGTGCGAATGGTGGCTATTATCTCTGTAAATGCAGTAAAACACAAAGCTAGTTTATAAACCAGCTGTTTAATATTCGCGTTGTTACTATAGTCGTTTCAATCACGTTTGTTTCCTGGGTTTATTTTGCCATTTAAAGCAATGCTTTTAACATCTTTAAAGTATTGTTCTTAGATTTTAATTAATGTCAGTTTTGTTTATAGAGAGGTTTCTCATTCACCTTATTGAGTTTCTATCGTCTTTGGAAGGCGTTTGACATTGTCGTTGTACTTGCAGTGTAGGTTAATGGGAATCTAGGTGAAAGTTCATCTGTGACTGTACTTGAATCTTGTCCTCTACCAGCCTGTCTGCTCTCCTCTGTGTGTGATTTATCTGCAGTAACTTACCCTGATCTGACCCTCATTTACTGTATAAGCTCTTATACAGTCTCTTCTCAAAATCTTTTTATTTAATAGGTTCCAACAGGAGAACCTTCACAGTCGCTTCCTGTATGATGGGTAAATATATATTTCAGTTGGTACTAAATAAATTGTTACGTACTGTTTAGTAATTAAAGTGTTTATTTACTTGTAATCTTTATTGTTCATTTAGCTCGTACACATGTCAATTATGAGGTCAAGGGGGATGTAGCGGTGGTCCGCATCAATGACCCAAATTCAAAGGTAATTGTTTTTGTTTGTATGCATTCCTTTAAATGATAGGTGATGTATTATTTCCTAATATAACATGTGATGTAATGTCTAGGTTAATACACTGTCTGTTCAAATGCAAAGTGAGCTGACAGAGGTTATGAATGAGATTTGGGGAAACAATGCTATCCAGAGCGCTGTGCTTATCTCCTCCAAACCTGGCTGCTTCATCGCGGGAGCAGACATCAAGTCAGTTTATTACACGGATATTACAATGCTGATATTACAGTAATGATTGTAACACTTATGAGTGATTATGAACAGTGCCTTTGGTGCATTTGCTTGTCTAGCCTTTTTGTCTTACTGTCATCTTGTGTTTAGCATGATTCAAGCCTGCAAGCATTCAGAGGAGGTCACCAAACTTTCTCAGGAAGGGCAGAAGATGTTTGAGAAGATTGAGAAGTCTCCTAAGCCCATCGTCGCTGCCATTAATGGATCATGCCTTGGTGGAGGCTTAGAGGTACTGCTTCATGTTTATTTGTCAATCCCTGGCAATTAACTTGACACATGCCACCTACTCAAACTAACACTATGGACTAACACTATAATACACATTTTTTTGTAAAATTCCAGCCAGTTACATAAAACAAAGAGATCCATACCAAATATTTGCAATGTTTTTACAGAACCAATAAAGTATGTTGATTTTTTTTTGCAAAGTTTGCCATCGCCTGTCAGTATAGAGTGGCCACCAAAAGTAAGAAGACAATTCTCGGTACCCCTGAGGTGATGCTTGGACTGCTGCCTGGAGCTGGAGGAACACAGAGACTGCCCAAGATGGTCTGTTATAAGTTATAGACACAAGATATGTTACAATCCTCCTGACTGGTTCTCCTCAACATTGTCACCCTTTGGCCTTTATACAGGTTGGTCTTCCCAGTGCATTTGATATGATGCTAACAGGAAGAAACATCCGTGCAGATAAAGCCAAAAAAATGGGACTGGTTCACCAACTGGTGGACACTCTTGGTACAATACTTTCCGTATTTTTGTGTGTTTATATATAAAAATATATGAGGTAAAGCAAGCTCAGTAATGTGATACTAATTTTTCTAAACACAGGGCCAGGGCTGAAGAGTCCTGAGGAGAGAACCATCGACTACTTGGAGGAAGTAGCTGTGGACGTTGCTCGAGGAATTGCCAACAAGAAAATCGCTCTCACCAAAGAGAAGGGAATAATGCAGAGTAAGTACCTGCAATGATCGCTAGACAGTTATATACAGTTGAAAGTAGTTAGTTGTGTTTGAAATGTTTGTTAATTTTAAAACTTTATTTTCCATGTTGTTTAAACAACATCATAAACATCACTCAGGGGTATGCAGTAGGTTAGGTTATTAGACATGTGTTTTTACAGCATTAACAAAATGGAAATTTCAATGCTTCAATTCCCATTTTCAAATACTTCCTATTAGAAATCCAAGACTATGTCATGAGCTATCCATTTGTGAGAAAACAGATCTACAACACAGTTGAGAAGAAAGTGATGAAACAGACTAAAGGACTGTATCCTGCACCATTGAAAATAATAGAGGTATGAAAGTGTTTGCTTGTGATTGGTCACAGAGAATCGCTTTACATTAAGCCATCATTGTTGAGGAATCATGTTTTTAATTGTATGTGCTCATTGTTTTTCTCAGTGTGTGAAGGCTGGTTTAGAGCAGGGCCCAAATGCAGGTTACCTGGCAGAGTCACAGGTGCTGTAAAAATATGTCCTTTATTTGTTCCTTATTTTTAGCATACCCTAAAAACCATAAGAAAGTGTTACTTGTTCATGTCCTGCTTTCTGTCTCAATTACAGAATTTCGGCAAGTTAGCCATGACCTCAGAGTCTAAAGCTCTTATCGGCCTGTATCACGGTCAGGTCATATGCAAGAAGAATCGATTTGGAACCCCTGAAAAAGATGTGAAGTATGTATTTTCACAAACTAATAAAATTTAGGTAGTTTGATTGACGGTTTTAATAAGTGATTAGGTAAATTAAGTAAATAAGTAATTCCTTATTAGTGATTTTGTAGCGATGAGTTTGTTGGTATTACTTATAAAATGTTGATTTTTAATTTTGTTTTTGAAGAACACTTGCTATCTTGGGAGCCGGGCTGATGGGAGCAGGTATTGCCCAAGTGTCTGTAGATAAAGGCATTCATATCATTCTTAAAGATACCACATTGGAGGGACTTAATCGTGGACAGCAGCAGGTGTTTAAGGGGTGAGTGTTAAAGACATTATACCGAAGTTAAAAAACACCCTTAAATGCATTAACCATTGACCATTAAATAAACTGTCATTTAGTAGGATGTTATGTGAGGGATTTAACTAAAGTATTTAAGAACCCATATTATGCTAATAAGGAAGGTTATAATTTTATTTTTAAGGTCTGCTAGAATACATTTGCTTGGACTTTGTGCTATGTATGTTTCGGATCATTTAAATGCACAAACAACCAGTAAAGGAAAATGTCAAATTAAAAAAGCATAATAGGTGCCCTTTAAATGTTAATTTATGCTAAGTGCTTATTTTCAGGCTAAATGACAAAACAAAGAAGAAGAGCATAACATCATTTGAAAGGGACAGTACTCTGTCCAACCTCACGGGGCAGCTGGACTACAGTGGCTTCTCTAAAGCCGATATGGTCATAGAAGCTGTTTTTGAGGACCTTAGCATCAAACACAAAGTCCTAAAAGAAGTTGAAGCAGTGAGTCAAGAATACTCAATGTCAAGAAATCAGATTCAAATGAAAGTATCATCTTTAAAATGTCACAATGTTTCGTAACTGCAGGTCATTCCTCCGCATTGCATCTTCGCAACGAACACATCTGCTTTACCAATCAAAGACATCGCCGCTGTAAGCAAGCGACCTGAAAAGGTAAGAAAGTTGAATCTGTATTGGAAGCAATGTGATTCTGGACAACCTCAAACCTCCAACTTTCCATCTCAGGTCATTGGAATGCACTACTTTTCTCCAGTCGATAAGATGCAGCTGCTGGAGATCATTACCACTGATAAAACATCTAAGGACACCACGGCTTCAGCAGTGGCAGTCGGCCTGAAACAGGGCAAAGTCATCATCGTGGTTGGGGTGAGACCTCACGTCCTACCAAACATGCAAAATAAACTGATTTATGCATTTACACTTATCCAAAGCCAGTTGCAGTGTATTCAGTGTACACTTTTTATTTTGGAGTATGTGTGGTTCCTTGGAATCGAACCCTCAACCCTTGTGCTGATGAGTTTGGATTTAATCCTGTGGTTTCATTGTGATGTTTATCTGCAGGATGGACCAGGATTCTACACCACCAGATGTTTAGCTCCCATGTTAGCAGAAGCAGTGAGAGTGCTGCAGGTTTGTGGAGTTTCTATTTACAGGAGACACTATAAACAGAAGATATTGGGTCGTAATTTCTTTAAATGGTTGACCTTCAGGAAGGTGTAGACCCCAAGAAGCTGGACTCTCTCACAACAGGCTTCGGGTTCCCTGTGGGAGCTGCTACTCTGGCTGATGAAGTGGGCATTGATGTGGCTGCTCACGTGGCTGAAGATCTCGGCAAAGCGTTTGGCTCCAGATTTGGTGGTGGAAATGTTGGTGTTTTGAAGACCATGGTGGAGAAAGGATTCAAGGGTAAAAAAGACATTTGTGGGGAATACTGTTTACTTTTATTACTGATTATCACATACAATACAATGACTGTACTGTACTGTATAAAATGATATAAAATTCCTCTTTCAACGAAACAATGTTAGGTCGTAAATCAGGGAAGGGCTGCTACATCTACCAGCCTGGATCCAAAAGCAGAGATGTAAATCCAGAAGCTCTGGAGATTTTGGAGAGCTACAAGATGACGCCAAATCCTGCAGTGTGAGTTGCAACACATTGCCATGCAGTGCAAATATTCTTAAGACTAAACTGCTCCATTTAGTCACTCTGTTTGTGGACCAATTTTTTGAACCACACTGTATGTACCACAGTTTTAGAAGGTTATACCAGTAATGATTCTTGTTCAGACATGCTCTCCTGTATCCTTATTGCTCGAGTGCCAATGTTTACCCTACCGTATGCCTAAGGTGGTTTTCTTTGTTTGATTTTTTTTTTTTATTCAGATCTTCAGACTCAGATGTGCAGTACAGGTTGGTGTCTCGTTTTGTGAATGAGGCTGTTCTGTGCCTGCAAGAGGGAATCCTTGCCAACCCAGTGGAGGGTGACATTGGTGCCGTGTTTGGTCTAGGCTTTCCACCTTGTCTTGGAGGTGAGAACCTAAAATCTACAATTAAGATCTTGTAGATTTAAAATCTACAATTAAGATCTGCTTGTGAATTTATAGCATGTTACTTGATTAACTGTCATGTTGCACATTGTGAATGCAGGCCCCTTCAGATTCGTGGACGTCTTTGGTGCAGACAAACTGGTGGAGAAGATGAGAAGGTTTGAGGAGGTTTATGGAAACCAGTTCACTCCTTGTCAGCTGCTGCTTGATCATGCCAAGGATCCAAGCAAGAAATTTCATAAGTAACATCAGCCCTTATGTGCCAGTTCACAGAATGTGACGTTTCTGAGATTTACGTGAAAAACAAATTATCAGTTGTTCATTTACATTAACAGTACAGAATGTGTAATAAAGATGTGAAGGGCCTTTTTGTTCCTTCAATAGAAAGTTTACATTACAAAAGAAAATATAATTTCTCCCTACCATAAGTTGCCATGATTATTATTGAAGTAGCCTTTGACTGACATAAACTGTTTTTGTACATTAATGGCTTATTTAGGTATCTTTGTTTTCTAATGATACTGTACAAATAAACACAGTCAGAGACACCAAGTGCATTCCAGTACAGCTCAGATGTCAAGAGATCAAAACATAATACTCACATGTAAGTCCATAAGCACTTGTAAAATAATGGTTTTAATTTTAATGAGCTTTGGAATTGACGCTCAATCACTCTCTGGACATTGAATGTGGCCTCTGTAAAAATTCATGAATTAATAAATGAAACATTAACAAAAGTCTTTAGCAATTATGCTGTGTTGTGGAGTATAAATGAATTGTTTACACCTTGTGAAATGTCTCGGATAATCTCAAAGTAATATAAGTATTTAATGCATTTAGAGGGAGTTTGATACTACTAAACTAGGCTCATAGTTTGTTTTCAGTACAACATGTGCTTATACACTTTCTTATACACTGTGATTATCTTCAGATAAATCCGTGAAAGTTTTGCAGTCTAATAAAGATCTTTGACCTGGTTTAATGAACAAGGTCAATGCTATCGCCATGTTTTTCGCCTCTGTCTCCCACAGAGGGCGCTCGGTAGCTCAAAGCAAATAAAATTGAAAATGACGGCAATTTAACTAGTTAGCTCAACTTTTTGTTGTGGAACTAAAAAAATAATCTTTTAGTTCTTGCTTGTAATGCATTGGCATATATATTGGCAGACATTTTGACATCCACTAATAGGCAGTAAAGTATTTTTAATCTACAAAACTCTTTATGGTGCTTTTTTAGATTTAAGAGATGTCATCTGTAATCGTTTTCTCAAGAGGCCCAAAACCTCCGGGCCACAGCAAGTCATTTTTAGCTCCGCCCATTTCCTCTCCCAAATGTTTTGCAGCGTCCTTTCCGTCAGCTCCATATCTGCGGACAGAATCCTGCCACCCGGAAGTTTCCAATGGATGATGTTGGTGATTACAGCGCGCTGATTTGTTCGTCCATTGCGGCTCTGTCTACCCCTCATTGGGTCAAGTGAACGAGGATGTGAGTCCTCTGTATTGCTCTGTTAGACGCCTTTAACATGAAGAGGAGTGCATGACCGGGGCTCCATGAATGTGATGCGTCCAGGATCTCAGCGACGGCAGTGACATTTCGGCAGGATGCTTCGGCTGTTTGCGGCTCTAGTGATTGTTGGGCTGCTGCTGGCGTGTTTCACTTCCTGGGTGTTTGACAGATATGACACCGCCTGGCACCCTAGGCGCAGTTTAGATCAATCGGGGGAGGAAAGCATAAAGAAATGGAGCGGCCCACCGTATCCCAGCGGACAGCTGGAGAACGTGTTTTGGTTTGTGCAGGTAGGAGGAGGTTTGTGCTGTCAACGAGACCGCCGGTGGCGAGAGGTCATAACGTGTCACACTGACATTATACTGCCAGTGAGCTGATCATGTGGTTGTCAAATGGCTTTTATTTTGTGCTCTGTCATAATAAATTATTACTGCCATTATAAATTGTCTGCTTGTGTTTTGCGTAATAATTATGAAAAAGTAGGAAAAATATATCATTATATTCAAATTATATTATTTTTATAATTAAATTATAATTGTTATGTTAATATATAAAATATATGTATGCAATTTATTTATTTTATTATTGTTGTTGTTATTAAATTGTATGTTTCATTTGTATTTGATCCTATTTTAGTCCTGTGCAAAACTTTTAGAATTTTATACAAAATGCCAAATTTTACAAAATCATAGAGGAAAAATAGAAAACATATTTTAAGTCATATTTCAGAAGTCAAACATAAGTCACCTGCAATCTTCTGTTCGTTTATAAACAACTTTGAAATGTAACTAAACACAAAATGTAAGAACTAATCCAATACTAGTGCACTATTGTATTAGAATCTCTTGACCAAAATCCAGGCCTGTTATAAAGATGACCTAATGTTAGGTGTAATGGGTGTAAAATTTCACCTAGTTTTGTGCAGTAATTCAGTCTCCCACTGTTACCTGCAGTTTGTCTGACTTCTTACCATGCTGATTGTTCTGTGCAGGTATCTGACATCCATATCAGTCGTTTTCATGATCCCAGGCGGATTCCAGACTTTGAAAGGTTCTGCAGTGACACTATTGATGTGATAAAGCCTGATCTTGTGCTGGCCACAGGTGAGAGGCTTCAGATAATTAGAAAACATTTACATTTAAGCAGTTAGCAGATGTTTTTATCCAAGGTGACTTAGAAAAACAAAGAAGCGATAAATCAATATTTTGTATGTCTTTACATTACATAAAACCAAGTATGTTTTTGAAATTTTTCAACAGGGGACTTAACAGATGCGAAGACTGAGAGTAAAATGGGTTCTCTTCAACATGAAGTGGAGTGGCAGGCTTACCACAACGTCCTAAAAAGATCACGAGTGTTGGAACGTACAAAATGGATTGACATTCGAGGAAACCATGGTGATTATTATATAACTTAACTTATTGTGTCAGTTGTGTCCTGAAATCTGCTTGAATATGTGGGATCTAAATAAAGATCAGATCAGTTTTAAATTTCCTCTTTGTACATCGTTGCTGGTCTAGAAGAATAATTGACCATCTCTGTCCTGTTGTCGGCTGGCAATAAAACAATGAAAGGACATTGAGTCCAGAAAGCTGGACACTGTTCAGAAGCTCTGATGACTTGACATGAAGCCAGTTTTAAATTAAACAGGATATTGTCTATTTGTTTTGAAAAGAAAACACACTACAGTGAATTACTAATAACTTTACCATCTTGATGCTGATTATCTAAGTTTCCTGTTTTATTTACACTTTACTAATAAATAATTATAACATTATTACTAAAAATTCTGTCATTTAGTCACTCTCATATTTTTAAAGACCTGTATGAAACTCAAATTTCAGAGCATTAATGTCCAAAAAGTAGCCTAATTATAGCTATTCAGAACACAGATGATGTTTATTACAGTTATGTGTACAGGGAATTTCAGACCAATGAGATTTAACTGTAGGTGGGGCTAAATTTATGGACAGCTCAATTTTTTTATATTTAGCTAAAGAAATGGCAGCTTTAAATGGGTGTGATTTCTGAATAAAATTAATGAATATCTGCAATGAGCTCACAAAACTCGGCTGACATATTATTTTTCCTCTTTACCCATTATCCTATTATCCCATAGGTACTGTAACTGGTGTTCCATTACGAACACTGCCAGACGTGTAATAAGAGCTCCATTTTCAGTTGTTTTGTCTTCTATTGTCTCCCATTTCCTGGAAATCTTGACTGATAATCTCTTCTTGTTTCCTCAGATGCCTTTAATATTATATCACTGGAGAGTGTGAACAATTATTACAGGTCTGTACAAATATCACAAATGCAGGATGTTATTCCCATAAAGCTACAGGCAGGTTACAATATTGCTTTCATGAATATGAAACTCAATTGTCAGTTGAAAGCTCCCTGAAACAACTTTCTTTTCAGCTGGCATCAAAGGACTCCTTGAACTTATAGACTGGGGCCTTGAGCCCTCCTGAGCCCCACTTCTCTCGTTGACCTTAAGTCAGCTAATGGCTTAATGTCTTTAGATATGCAACATACACTGGCATTTACACTGACTCATGTAAACATACTTATTTAGCCTGAACGACTGTGCAAGATTTAGACTAACTTGCAGAATGTTGGTCTACGGTTTGTTGTCCCCAAGATGAATTGTTAGAGAAACAAGATGTTGAATGACCACTGACAACAATTGCGTCTTTAACTTTTTGTTTTCTTTTTCCTGAATATCTAGAAAGTACTCTGTCAATCAGAAAGTTGGATCCTTCCACTATGTGCACAGAACTCCATTTGGGAATTATTCGTTTATTTGTGCCGATGCCACTCTAACGCCCGGACCCAAACGGCCTTATAACTTCTTTGGTATTCTCAATCAGGTAAAAGAGATGCTAACCTCAGCATAGATCTTATATATGTGATGATAGCCTTTCTCTGGACTGAAATGTGTGTGTTCTCCCATAGTCTCAAATGGATTTGTTGACAACCTTTAGAGAGGAGAGCCTCAGCAGTAATAAATCTATCTGGTTTGGACATTATACCACATCAACTGTCATCTCCCCCTTCCCGGGAGTCCGAGAGCTCATGAGGTTTGGGGAGCTCTTCGTAAACAGCAACAACATTTATGAGATTGGATTTAGACCACTTTTAATATAGTTATAAATCTAAAGCACGTCTGATATCCTGGCTGTGTAAATAGTTGAAAAAACGATGAAAAAAGTGAATCAGACCAATCCACACAATGCCATAACAGTCTAGTCAGCAACACACCAGCTGTTAGACCTTGCCTGTAATGCATAGCATGTTTGTTAGGGCAGAGCAATGAAGAGAAGGATGCATTTTTGGGTATCAGTTTTATATATCAGCTGTCCAGATACATAATGGCCTGTAACAACTGTAAAAAACTTTGTAACTGGACAACTGTAAAATTATATCTGTTGTTTTTACAGCTCAGCTGTGGCGTATCTCTGTGGGCATCTACATACACTAGGAGGCCTCATGCCGATACTACATAGTCGACATAAAGGAGGCACACTAGAATTAGAGCTGGGAGACTGGATGGATAACCGCAGGTAAAATATGCAGCTGAACAAGGAACAAGGCTCTCACTCAGGGGAATGCTATGAAATGTAAATATAGCTGACTTGTTATCTTTGCAAATGCAGGAGAAATAGCTGATACATGAGGAAGACATTGTGTTATGCCCTAACTTTTTGGCATTGTAATCCATTGGCAAAAATAGTTCTGCCAGTCACACAGTTTTTCTTACTTGGTTCAAAAACAGAATATTGGCTCTCGGCCATGGCCTGCTTAGTTTCTCTGACTTGAAACTCTATGTATTAAACTTTGGCTTGTTGACTGTCTTGTGCAATTTTCAGCTTGAGTTTCTGAGTTTGTATCTAGGAGCCATTTAGAAATTTGGGGGTTCGTAAAGCAACTCCTAGACAACCATGTGGGTCACTTTTGTGACCACATAGCAACACCTTAGCAACCACATGGCAACCATTGTTTTTGTGCAAACGTCACATTTCTTTTCTTTTGAAACAGGTACAGGATATTGGCCTTTGATCATGACCTGCTCAGTTTCTCTGACGTGACGTTTGAGGACTGGCCGGCTGTGCTGATCACTAATCCCAAAGACGCACAGTACCTGCATCCGGGCGTGGAACCTCTGGATCGCATCCACAGTTCCACTCACATCAGGTGTCTCTGTGTGTGTCCTCTTGAACCTTCAACCACCCATCAAACTTCAAACATCAAACATTATTGTCCTCCTTTCAAATGTCTTTATTCCCTGCATGTATTGTTGTTCTGCCATCCCAAAAATGTCACATTTGGAAGTATGTTGTTTGCACCATGAGCTTATTGCTGTGCATGTGATGTGCACTGGGTTGTGCAGAGTCCTGGCCTTCTCGAAGTCTCCGATTACAGCTGTGTATGTGAGTGTGGATGAAGTGTTACTGGGAGAAGCTGTCAGTGTGGAGGGGCCTCTGTATGTGCTACCCTGGGACCCAACAGTCTACTCTAATGGACTGCACACCATCAGTGTTAAAGTGGAGGTACTTGAAGACCAATGCCTGCTTAACTGACAATATTTTTTAATGTGTTAATGAGTTAATGTGTTATTTCTTCTTCCTTTATTCTCTGTTTCTTGCTAAAATGTAGAGTTAATTTGGAGAATTTTAGTTAGCAGTTTTTACTACACCAGGTATTACCCTTAGATAAGAACAATGCTCTTGTGCTTTGCTGTGTTGTCCTGCAGCGTTTGTGCTCCAGACATGAATGATATCGCAAATTTTAACACTTGTGGAAGACAGAGGAGTGCCATTGGATACCATTGGACATCCAATAGTCATTAAATAGTCACTGGATGTATGATGAAAATCAACATGGATTTAGACCACAGCAATTTGCTAAAAGGAGCTTGAAACCAAATAACAAAGACCATGTACCAAAAGACCATGAAAGCATTATGATGTCTTTTTGCCTGAGCAAGCAAGACTCACATTTTCTTTACACTACAAGCAGTTTTTTCATATTTGCAATCTGTGAAACTTTAAATATATAACTGATTGAATTTTTTAACCACATTTGTTCTGACTGTATAATGAAATGCTATGGATTTCATGTCTTCTCATGCCAGGACTCAGCAGGACGCTCAAAAACTCAAGAGCAGAAGTTTACGCTGGAAGAAGACCTCATCCCCAGCTTTAGCTTCACACAGTCCTTCATTCTCCTCACAGATCACTACATATTGGTAGGAAAATCAAAATCTTTGGGTGAAGTTTCTGTAACACCTCATTAAAAATCACACATGAGAGAGATGCTACGTTGACATATCCTAAGGTTTTGTTTACTGTCATAGCTACGCTAGCAGCTAGTAATGAATATTCATGCTTATTCATGGATCTCCCTTGATTCATCTTGGCATTTTTATTGTAATTTTTATTACTAAATGTGTTCATGAATATTTATGCATTTCTTTAACTGTTCACACAGGCTCGGGTTGCTTTTGTGGCAATAGTGTTACTAAATCTGGGTGGGCTTGTAGTCTTCAGATTTCTGCATGTTTCTTCTACAAGAGGTATGTCGACTGGATTAAACTGGATTTTTATGTTAAAAATGATTAAAGCTTTGTAACACAGCGGCAATTTTTCAGGGTTGTCCTCTCAAGCGTGGATGTCTTTACATCTTGTCAGTAAAATTGACATAATCTACTATGCTCTACTGCTTTTTAACCTGTGCACAGCTTTAGGTAAGTCACTGTCACCTACGTTTTTCAGATTGCTTGGGCATAATCACTTAATATAACACTTAATTATTATTATTAAAAAATATAATTTTTAATGTAATCATTTTGAGGAATCCAAAGAGTGAAGTGTTTTTTAGTTTTTGCAGAGAATAAATGATGGATGATGACATAATTATAAGATTTTGAATTTATTACAGATAAATTGTCTGGTAGTCTTATTAAAACTAACCGCTTAGAACTAAGAAAGAACTTGTTTTGACTGCTGTTTTTTCAGGCCCATGGTTCATTGGGGAAGTAATTGATGGACACAATGGGGCCTGCTTTGCTTTCGGTGTGTTTGTGGATGGACATTTTCTAGAAGGCAGCCTGACTTACGTGGTGGGATTTATTCAGGTAATACAGGATTTATGAGGCAGATCATTATGAAGTGGGAGTGTTTTCATGAGTATATCAGGGATTCTAGGTTAAGAATCTGGCTCCTTCCCAATATGCGAGTTGGAATTTGAATTGGTCACACCCCAGAAGATGTAACATTAGAATGACAGCTATAGGAATTCACTGAATCTGGACTGTATGACACTATAATAAATTCTGTCTGTGCCCCACAGGTCTTGTTCTTCAACATGCCTCTCACGTATTACCTCTGCTGGAGTCTCCATCACAGATGTCGCGGCAGCAGCTTCCGCTCGCATTTCTGCCGGCCGGGTTGCCGTTGGCGGACTCTGGCAGTGCACCTGGGCATGCTGGTGCTCTTGATCTGGCAAGCCTATTCTTGCTTCTTCCTGCTGGAGACCTATGGGCCACTGGCATTTTTACTGTCTCCGGTGCGTACATGGGCCCTGGTAATGGCGCTGTTATTGGTGTACAGGGTCTGGTGGGGGCCGCCACCCCGTTTCTCTGATGGCAGCAGAACCAACAGACCGTCGTGACAGTGATGTTCTCACTTGTTGTTTTTAGCCTGCGTACTTTTAATGACAAACTTTGTTTTGTGCCAGGTTCTTCCCTCCTTTTGCCTTTTTTTTAATAATTAAATTGCCAATCAGATGTTAAGATAGAGGAAACTGTAGTTAGTATTCAAACCTAATATCAAGCAATGATCATGCTTGGTTGATGGGTCTCTTTCAGACTGGTTCTGTATGTTTAATGACACTAATAGATGGATCGGTGCCCATTTTAAAACATGGCGCCCTTTTACACCTGGATTTGCACCTTCACACAAAGACACGTTTATTGATTTTATATAACAGTATATACGGGATAGTTCACTCAAAAAGTAAGTCTGTCATGCCATTCCAGACCAATATGATTATGCCTCCTCTGTGGAACACAAACAGAGATATTTAATAGAAAGCTAATGCTGTTCTTATCCATACAATCAAAGAGAATAGTGACTGTGGTCTTTAAGGCTTCAAACATGACAAATTAATATGGCACACCTATGTGACCACTACCAATTGCCATATAACTCTCAAATCTATGTGTGTATTTATGATTCAAATAATTTTCTGGATTTTTAAATTGAATTTCTGGAAAATGGAATGGCATGACAATACAGTTTTCACCTTGAGTAAACTGACCCTTGAAGTCAGAGTCTTGCTAGTCTTTAAGACATGAATTGCATACCTATTACTTTGATAAACAACATATTACTTGTCAAATTGTACTTGTTTTAATCAATTGTTTTAACTTCAAAGGCAATCAAGAAATTATTAAGAATGCCTGAATTAATGTTTATGCATGAAACTGCCACCAATGTAGTTCTTTACAAAGTTAAGGCACTGGGACCATTACAAGCAACAAAAAAAAAATCTTTTAGCATGTTACAAATCCTGCTGAAGGGATTTATTTTGTGATAACGACTGACTGTAAACTGTACTTATTACATGGCTACTTGATACTCTGTATAAAACAACATGAAATATTATTCTAAATTATTGTTATCAGAAAGAAACTACAGTGTAATTTCAAAGATTATCAAGCACAGCTCTGTATAAAACTGGTTGCCGGAGACAATTACACAGTGTAGCAAGCAGTCACTGTGCAACAATTTTTCGCCACAGAATTTAGCAGTTAACCAATCAGAAAATTTTATTCCTGAAAGCCATGTATTTAAAAATAGAGCCACTCCCCTTTCTGATTTCCAGTATTGTCTATCAGTGAGAAATATAAACTACTCTTACAGAAACTGATAATACCAAAAAGTCTCCAAGTTTCAAAAGGAAGAAACCACTATTTTTGTAGGTGAACATGAAAGTAGAGCATTTGTTGTTTTTTAGGTTTCACAATCACAGGAGGGGAGATCACTAAGGGCATCTTTGTTTTCTTCATGCAACAATGACTGAAGTCTATATCTAAAATTAAGCTGGAAAGTTCAGCCAAAACAGAACAATCTGATGTAGCATAAAGATTAAACACAACAAAACAATAAAATGTTCTATCCTGTTGTGTATATTAGGTAAACGTTGTTTAAAAGCTCTTTTTGTGCACAAAACCACACAAACAGCCTAAGGACAATGGCCATTTTTGGTGGAAAAACATCAGCTATTTTAAAAAGAAACTCTGTTGTTCATGAGGTCTTTATTTTTGTGATCCCATAATCCACTTGACGGGTAAGAGAAAGAGTTTCTGGTGTATTTGCTGACATTTGTGGCTGTTTTGTGTTTGGTCAGGTCTCTGTTGTTTCTCAGGAAAGTAAAGACTTGAACAATAGGCTGCTGTAGTTTGTCCTTCAATGGCCTGAATGTTATATCAGAAAGTCCTCACATGCAGTTTTAGACTGATTATAGTGACAATGAACGTTGCATTTACTCAAGTCATGTTAATCTAGATTTGTGGTGATACAATAGGACGTTATGAATGTTTGATACATGGTTTTATGTGATTTTGATTTTTAAACATTTTGGAATTGTAATTATTTTATGTGTTAATCAATATTGGTGTATGTTGTATTGCTCTTGGTTGTTTTGCACTGTTTAATGGGCATTCTCTGTTCCTGTTGTCATGTGGCTTTTATTGTTTCAACTGATTTTGCAAAATTTATTTTTTTGTCTAAATAATTTTGTTTTTTGTGAAACACTATTTTTCAGTTTTTTTAAATGGCTTTGCAACCGAATAAGGAGGAAAAAATGTTTTAAACCTGTGGCATTTTTCCCTCATAATGAAGAATGACCTCACTATATATTTTTCATTTTTTTGCACACTTGAATCACCTGGTATTTATTGATTTATCTGGCTGTATTTATGTATAGCAAAGTAAAAGGGTTTCATATTGTGATTTGGTTTGTGTTTTTTGTCAAATGAAAGGTTGTTGGATGTTACCTTAACTATATAATTATATATATATATATATATATAATGCTGTATTTTAAGAAAATACATACAACATCAACATGACCATATTGATGCCTGACGAATATATGAATTGATAAAACATTTATTTATTCTTTATTYTGTTAAGCATGACAGTGACTCAAAAAGCAACCACATTTAATTTAAACTACTCACAGACAATTTAAAGCAGTTTTAATAATTACAATGATAGGTTGATAGCTAACGTTTTACATGAACAGTGGCTGGAACAATTAGGGTTAAGTGCGTTAATTCATTGTCAGAATTATGATTTATGCATAGATTTCTACAGGCTTTAAGTTATCAGCCCAAACACTGTGTTTCTTCAACTCCACAAGGCCTCTTGCACCTCCTGTTTAAGATTCCTGACTCAGTCTTAGATTTTGATGATCTGTTTTCCTATGTTGCCTCCAGTCATCATAGAGCAAAAGGCATCTGAAACATGCATAAGTTGGATTGGGGTAAGATGAGCCACAAACTTAATATAATGCGCAGTGCACAACTGTAAAATTATATTTAGACAGGGAGCATCATTTCAAGTTGCTTGGGATTTACAAAAGAAAAATGGAAAAATCCAGGTCTAAATTTATTATATCAGCTATGTACAAGTGTGTAGCTAACAATTAGCCATGTGCAATTAGCCAAATGCAACATTTTTCTCAATACAGCAGCTGCACGGTAAAGGGTTAACCAGATATCAATGCAGATATCAAATATAATCAACATTATGAATATCTTTTTTCATTGCCTAGAGGAAAACTTTAAAAAGCAGCACAGCTTATTCCACCCTCTCCTGTTTGTATTTATATAACAAAGCAATTCATTCAATATGCATGCAAAGTACACATTACAAACTTCAACAAACAATGACGATGTCAGCTCTCACCTCCAATGTTTTCTATACCGTTTACAACAGTTTCCAACACCTGCAAAATGAAGATGAGAAGGAACAAATTGTTCATGTAAAGCTACACAGGTCTTCCTCACAGCCACAGTAAATGTTATTGGCTGTCCTACTTTTACCTTTATCTGGCCTGTTTTTAACCAATCACTGAGCTGCATTAGACCTTCCTGGTGTTTCTCCATGTAGTTCAATACAACAAATCTCTCCCTGTAAACATCTTTTAGGTCACTGTGCTTATACTGTATGTAAAGGAATATGGAAAATTCATGGTAAAGACATATTGAACCACAAACATGTGACTTTACTGTACCTTGTGATGTTATTGCGACGCAAAGCTTCTTGCGTATCCTCGCTAAGAGGGGGAGGGTAAGGCACATCCTTATTGTACTGTGAGATTTGGCCACACAAGATTACATGACCACCGGTATTCATCTGCACACAGTGAGGACTGCACTTACTCACAAAACCCACAAAAAACACTGTTCTAAGAGAACAGCACAGTGTGGGAATACTGTACCTGTGATATAACAGCATCGCTGATGGGCCCTCCCACATTATCAAAGTAAATATCAATCCCTTTGGGGCAATGTTCTCTCAGTGCTGAGCTGATATCTCCATTCCTGTAGTTAATGGCTGAGGTAAAACCCAACTCTGTCACCAAGGTCTGGCATTTCTGGTCAGTACCGCAAATTCCCACCACTCTTTCACAACCATCCAATCTACCGATCTTAAAAAGAGGGGACAGTTAGAATAACATATTTAGCACAAATATGCATGTATTTATTAAACAGCTGCAAGACTTTTACCACAATGCAGCTAAGCAGGTGTTTAGGGGTTCTGGGGGCTTTTAACATGTTGCTATGTGGCATCTAAGGTGTTCTGAGGTCTTTTAACATGTTGCTATGACAAAAGTCATACCAGCTACCAAGCAAGTCTCTGTAATGTAAGTCTATGGGATATTTTACCTACTCTATTGTTTGTGAGACTAAATTCAAACAGACTAAAAAAAGAAACAAAGGTTTAAGGTATCAAACATGTCTACAATACAAACAGTGCAGTTTGAGTTACTTGCCATTATTAGTTTAATAGTTAGAGAATTGCCCAGATCTTTAACTCAATAGTAATTATCATGCTTGCTTTAGCAAGCAACACCGTCTATATAAACTTTATGATTATGATCCTTCAAAACTAATATTTAACTCTTAGTGCAAGGATTGACAGATTTAATTTACTAACTTATATTACCTGTCCAGCAATTGACCCACAAGCCCCAGCTGCTCCACTAACAACCAATGTTTGATTGGCCCCTGCAGTCACATGACCTTTCTCCCTCATACCTAATAGAGCCGTGAGACCAGTCATGCCCACTGCTCCCAGAAAATATGACAGGTGGCCATCTACCATCTCTGGATTAACCTGCATGACCAAATACACCATACATCATATTATATTGAAGAACATACAGGTGATTACACATGCTGAAATGAATATTACATATACCTTAAAATAATATATACCTTTTGTAACAAGCCTCCGTCCATAACATCATAGGTCTGCCAGAGCCAGTTAAAAGAGGTAACAATACTTCCAACAGATAATGCTTCATTTTTGCTTGCCTCAACTATTCCAACGCCACCTCCATCCACAGACTCCTCTAATCTCCATGGCAACAGGTAGTCAGCGCCAGTATCATCGTTCATGCGACAACGCTGCATGTGGTGTTTATTGTGTAATGAATGCAAATCAAAATACAAAGTTAAATTAATTAACAGTAAATTCTTATTAGAATGATATAAAAGGTCTATGCAAACACAATTCTGTGACCATATTGAACATTTGTCTGTCCTTCATAACCACAAAAGCCACATCAAGGCCAATAACCAGAAGAACAAGGTCATCTCACCATGTAAGGGTCAACTGACAGATACAGGGTCCGAACTAACACCTGTCCTTCTTTCAGCTCACTAGATTTTACAGTTTCTTCAACGCGGAAGTTTTCTGGAACCGGGTGACCATTTTTGCCTGCAGACACAGACACACGTACTGAAAATAACTGCATTTCTTTGCATGTGACGCTGGTGAGTTGACTGCAGTTCATGAGAAATACCGTAACATTTTTTACCTGGGCGAGATTGCAAAACAACCCTTTTTACCCTTAACATTATTGTTATAAGATCGCTCAATGCTTTATATTAATAAAGTTTTGAAAAAGTCAACCCTTGCGACGTTGAAAACCATGCTTGCAGCGAAAGCACCATTTCCGGAAACAGTCACGTGTCGCTCAGTGGCTCTTCTGATTGGTCGCAGCACAGGCGTTAAAGGGCGGGTCGTAAATTCCATGTGTTTACTTTGGACACATTGATTAGTGATTGTCTCGCTGTAACAGAACAAACAGGATCGTTTTCACAAGGTTGTTAGTACAGTAATGTTTTACAGCACAAGTAACATTGGGTCAAGGGGCTTATACTGGACACAACATATGTTAATATTAATATGTTGACTTGTAAAACTGCCACGAATCACTGATGTGTTTACAGCTACACACATGAAAAATGACATCACTGTGCGATTTGCAGCGGGTGGCGCTCTTGTTACCAACGAGGAAGTGACGCTACAGGCAAGGGCTTAAAGTTTTTCCCTTTATTCTTGAAAGCAACATGAAAAAAGATCCGAGTCGATGGAGCAACGTCGCAGATGGTTTAAAGGTAATTCAATGCGCAAGAAGGCATTTTCAACCCGATTAACTTTGAATGCATGCGCACGTACATACATTTGCATTATTTTATGCAGAACGTCGAAACTGTGCCTTACCCAAGTGAATGAATGCGATCGAGTGGTTCCGTACTTTTGACAGAAACATTTAAATGTGCTTTCACAGTCATTGCAGTCATTGTTAGGAATGGTGAGCTGTTTGTTGAAAACCTCTTTGCACGAAGCCAGCGTTGCTACCGCACGTGAGGGTAACCGAAAGTGCTTATCAGTAGTAAGAAAGCAATGCTGCAAATGCACCGACTTTCAACTAAATGCTTTTCCTTTAAATCAGTGACGGTCTCGGCGGTACGTGTGTCAGTTCTATACCTGCATTATGTCGGATCGCGTTACTGTTGTGCAACATTTGGTGTTGTTGCAACAACTGTGTCATATAAACTTGTGTTCGCCTCCCCCCAAAGCCATCGCAGCGCTTATTGCAATCCTGACTCAGTGCATGTATCGTTTACTAAAGGATCCGCTTACATGGAGGACAAAGTGAAATACAATGATGTACTTGTAAAGTAAATACTTATTGAAGACCATGAGTGCATTGCGTTTAAATCTTATCTGTAGGGATTTTGGGTGATTAACAGGCAGTTAATAACATTGTCAGTTGCTTGGAGTAGGGAGTATGGCTTTACAGTGTTATATAAGAACAACATTAGCCGTTAAAACCAAACACCCCAACAGTATTCGAGGCATCAGATTGTTATTGATAGTTAGAGACTGGTAACCTCATAACATGCTATAGTCACAGAATAGTCCCGCATTTGCGTTGGCTTTGCACTTTATTTTAGGGCACAGCAGAGAGAGTCTCGAACACCGACACGATGAGGCCTATGGGTGTCTCCTTACTCACGGCAGCACATGCTCAATCATGCCCGTGGCTCCTGCACCCATGCACGGCACGCAGACGTGATCTTTACAGGCGGGATTGGTGTTATACAGACCGGTTCACAGTTCAGAAATTTCAGTAATACTCTTATAAACACAGTCTGTATATCACAGTGGGCTAATGCTCCCTGCAAGCTCTGTCATAGTCATGCTGAGTCAGTGTTTGCTTTTTGTAAAGATTCCAAAGGGGTTATGTTTCAGATTGAATGGGACCATGGGTTTCAGTTTAGCTGGCGTAAATAACTTAACTACTGTTAGAATAGTAAACTACTGCTAACAGTCTATTTGTGCTTGTGCTGTTAACTTGTGTCTTAAAACCATATGGGCAAATTGATTATAGGGTGAATAATATTAGGCCGCCTTAGAATTATAAGGTTCTGTCTGACATTTTTGTCAAAATAAAGTCGTGCTCCAATTGAACTTTTTGAAACTATTAACTTTGTTTTATTTTTTAAACCCATCTGGGGTGTTTAATTTGGAAAACAAAAGTATTATCAGTTTTGGTATATACAATGCAAAACTTCAATATCTCAAAACTGTCAAAACGCAGAAAGAGCCTTAAAAGTCTAAGGTAGCAGTTAGTCTTTAATCTCCAGTTGATGCCGTGTTCTGTCTATAGACCGTTTATGTACATTTAAGTTGGTTTTGGCTCAAAACCGTAAATGCACCGAGTTGAATGGATATGAACGAAAATATTGTCAAGCGTTAAATAAGCGTTATATTTTAACTGGCTATGATCGTATCTGCATCCAATTTATAGTTATTTCACGTTCAGTTTGTTTACTTTGCTGAGGTATGGATGGGGATGTTCAGTGCGTGCTTACAGAACGTTTCCCAGTGACGGAATTTCCCGCATGACCCGTTCATTTGCTGTAATTTACAGCGCTCCGGTTGGAGGGGGAAAAGGCCTTATATGGTCGCGGAAGTGGGTGTGGCCAACAGGACAGCAGAGGATCACAAGACTCCAGCAGAAGGAGAATGTGTTGTTCATGCTGCACATGCGAGTAAACCTCAGTGTTTTATTGCCGTTTTGTTTCGCACGTGTGTGCAACAATAACTACATCGTCTGCAAATTTTAAAACGTCTATCCCGCCATTTTCTCAAAGAAGCCCTCCATTTCAATTCTCCGTGGTTTGTACGCGGATCTGCCTCTTGACTTAAATATTACTCGAGTGAGGTCAGCATAGCATGACTCAATCTGGGATAAGCGTGCAGTCATTTCTGTACTGTCGCGCTGGCTTTTCGGCACATGGACCGTGCAATTGTTCATAGGACGACCTGAAAATAAAACACAAGAGCACGGTAAGGATTCTTGTTTTAGATCTCCTAGCAAATTAGGTCACGATTGTATGTACAAAACTGGAAGGCTAGTTCACCCAGTCGAAACCGTGCATGGACGGTCATTGATCAAGTTGACAATCAAGTTGTTGCAGAATATGAATCATCTGAGGACTTCTTGTCGATCTCCCTGTAATACTGACAGCAAGAAGTTACGAGTTAACGCACACGTTACGTTAAGCAAACTTGACAGCTAGGTTCAGGGAGAAAGGGGGGCTTGTCATTTAGTCTTCTGTTGTTTTCTGCTCAGGCATGTTTCATCAGGTGTATTGTTGTCTCGGCCACAGAATGTGACTGGATTATCCCTTTTCAGCAACAAAGAACTTCTGGTAAATAGCGCTGAGCTGGTGCATTAGGAAGGGGGTCCAGGAAGGGCACTGATATAGTATGCAAATAGTATGGACGTGTCTCAAAATGTAGTCGGTGTACTGAGACGGCATTTTTGATCGCTACTTCTTGCACCACGGGGCTGCTTTTTCAGCGTATTTGTAAATTAATAGGTCATTTTTATAAAAGCCCCATGTCTGTTGTTATACTTGTCGTGTGTGCCCGCCCCCTTAGATAAGCAAAATGCTGTGTAGGTAGGCAGCTCACTGTGTTTTGAGACACATCCACTCTCTCGGATGGGAACATGTCTCTACTGCATTCGTTCGTAGTTTAAATGAAGGACCAGGTGCGATTAGGTAACCATGTTTGACATTACAAGCCTATTAAACGCGTTACCTTGTCAGCTGCTAAAACTAGCTTTTGTAACCATGTGCACGTCGCAGTGTCTTATTTTTGTTTTGGTAATGTAATGACATAACCTACATTTATTTTTTGATATAATATCGTGTTTGCAAAAATAACATATAAATATTATTATCCACCAACTTCAAAACGCATGTGTTGATCGATATTATATTAATATTCGTTAACTGGACGTTTATTTGCTTGTTGCATTTGTTGTTTACATCCTGGTCGGAGTGTTTCTCATTATTGCATTGCGCCATACCTGAAAAGACTGCAGCCCTAGATGGCTGCTCTCAGTACTGCGTGTTGCCTTCTGTATTGATCTTTAGTTGGGCTGATACACAGGCCAGACGAAATGAAAACATGAATGAATGAGCTTTTCGTAACGCACTGTAACTGTGCAGAAAGCTCGGTGCTTTTTTCCTCCACGCTGACAATGTGAACAGCATGTGGTTGTTCAGTGTTGCCATTTAGAACTGTATAGAAAACAGTCCTGAATAATGATTAAAATAGAAACTTTGCTACCATTTCCTTTTGGTTTATTTGGTAAAAAATATTAGTGAAACGATGATGGCAAGTGCTGTTTTATAAACGAAGAAAACCGTTACATATATTAACATATATAAGCACCATGTATAAATCCATGATTTAAAAAATAATGTTAATGATATACTTCTATAGCTTTTTTTTAATGATATTTAAATTGCAATGTGAATAATGGGGGAATAACCTGAAAAGCCTTTCTACTTATGAAACTGGCCTCGTATTTTTTCACACTCTTGGCGGGTTTATGAGCAACTGTACATCTCTGCTCCCCTCACAGACTTTCACTCTTTCTCTATATGCAGACATAGTGAAACCTCTTAAAACCGCTCTCCCCTACTCACAGTTAACAGTCGCAACTTGTCACGTAAGTTGCTAAGATTAGTCAGATCTAAGATTAGTCTTTGTGCCCATTTACTTTACATAGCGAACTAACTACCCTAAATGTTTGTGGTCAACTTTCTCAATGATCAGCTGTGATCTGCTTTTTATCAGAGGAATTAAGCAGCTAACAACGTTCCTTTTTCACTAGGGCTCCATTCATGAATTTGCTGAAACAACCATTTAATTGAAGCCCTCCACTAACCCCTAAAGACTCCATAATAGGCTAACCATAATATTTTTGACCGCTTCCTTTTCAGGGTGTCTCTCAGGAATGAGCAAGAACCTAACCTAAGGACCTAATGAAGAAGTTTTATGTCCTGGGAGCTGAAGATCTGGCAGTGAAGAAAAGCAAGTAGACATGTTAGAACTACACTGTACTGAAACCGTTATTTCTGCACAACAGATCCTGCAGTTCTATATTTTAAAGCTTACTTGTATTCCTACCATGTTGAGTAGGTTTGGATGACCATTAACGTGCATAAATCTTCAAAGAAAGGTCCGGGTGGTACATCAAGACATTTCATTATATTGTTGAGAACTTTGTGGGGTTTGGGAATTTGAACTCTTGTTTCCACCTGAACCACCCACTCCAACATTCACCAGTGTCTTCATTTTTGAAAGTCATGAGTTTGCAACCTCAACAGAAGCCAAACGCTAAGAGAACAGGAAAACGTATTACTTTCTTTAACGATCAGGGAGTGGCAATGAAAGAGACCTCTCAGCATACAGAGGCCTCGGCATACTATGGGATTGGAGTTGCTCCCTCAGGGCAGGGTCACAGTGACAGAGGAGGTGTGGAAAGCTCCAGTGCAGAACCACCACATATGTACCTGAATTCTGTCATTTTCAGCCCAGAGAAGGGTGATCAAAGCCGTGGTCACTATCAGCAGACAATGCCCATGAAGTGGGCACACCAAGACCCATCTTTGCAGCCACAACAGAGACCAAATAGTTGGTCACAAGGTATGACAGGTTGGCCCCAGAACTTTGCACCTTACCTAGGGGCTCAGAATGCTTTTGCAAAACCAGTACAACAACAGGGCATGCCAGTACAACAACAGCAGCCACAAGCTGAGCCCTCCACTAGGTCATCTGAAAAACAAGGGGCCACTGGTCGGAGCATGGACTGGGAGCAACAGCAAACCTTTCAGCAGCCACAAAAGCCTGGAATTTTAAATCCACAACAGCATGCCCAGTCTGCAACTGGGAATTCTGTGCTGCAACCTTTCCAGTTAGCATTTGGACAGCCCAAGCAGAACCTGGTAGCCGGGTACTATCAGGTGGTTCAGGGCAATCGGACCCTGCCGAATTTAAATTACAGTACACAGGCAAATTCCCAACATCAGCTGCAACTACAGCAGCAGGAGCAACAGCAGCAGATACAGAGACACATACTGCAGCAGCAACAACTGGAACAGCAGATACGGCAGCAGTCACAGCAACAGGTACTTCAGCTTCAGAAGCAGCAGCGACAGATATCACAGTCGCAACCATTACAGCAGCAAGCACAGCCACCAAACCAGACCCACCCACCACAACAACAAAATATGCAGCGAATTCAACTGGACTTGACACAACAGCAACAAAAATCTGAGAAACCTCATCAGAACCAGCAAATGGTGGACAATTACTGTGATGGCCAGCAGCCACATGCCCCCTTACTTGATCAGCAACGCCCTCCGTTAACACAATCCCAGGAGACAACAGATTCTCTGGCAAACCAGGCCCAGGACTCTGTCTCCCAGCCTCCCTCAAATGTTCCCCCTCAATCTATTGAGACTCAACAGCCTGGACCCCGGAGATCACGGCGTCTTTCTAAAGAGGGTGGAGGCCCTTCCGAAAACCCATTCGTCATGCCAACTGATCATCATACCCAAGGCTCCCAGAATGGTGCTTCTGAGACCAGCACAGTGCAAGACATCAGGGCTGCTCCAACAGGTGTAATTCAGAGCATCCGACGTAAGAGGAGAGTTTCACAAGAGGTCAATCTGGAAACCTTGGCTCAGAAGGCTTCGGAAAGGGAATCCCTTCCCTCACGTAGTGTCAAGGTAAGTCAGCTGACCATTCACGTATCATCACATATAGTCATGTAAGAGAAAGAAAATAAACGTATATGAATTCCATGAGAATATTAGCAATTTGTTGGTAAATACTGTGAAGGAAAGATTTTCTGTTTTAGGATTATAAATTACTCTTAATCACCAGACGATGCCATTATTGTGTTTCATACTGAGGATGCACTGCCTCTTTTAAATGCTTACAGGTTTTGCAGGTTTCTCAGTTGTTAGGGGAGTGTAACCTCAGTAAAAAACACTGACTGTCGCCATTAGGTCACGTAATCTGTAGATCCAAAACAAAGACTTTTCCACACAACTGCAGCTACTGTCTCATGGGTGACACTTCATACAATTGCCAGAAAGTGCACTGGCCTACTTAGACGGATCATATCACCAAAACCCAAAAGCATATTTCTGTTGATTGCACAGCTAATTGTCTTGCTTTGGAATGGTAATTTTAAATAATAATTTGTACCATTGCAGGAGAACTGCTAGTTTACCTTCTGTTTTTGAATTGGGGCTCTTATCTTTCCTTGCGTATTCTCTTATTGCGCACAATAATTTAGTGCAATCAGCATCAATTTAGCTAAATGTTTTTGGGGCGTGGTGTTTTTTTCAGTCATAAACTTTTAGAACATTTTAGAAGGACAGTAGCACTCCCTCAGGATAGCCACCTAATGATAACAAAGAAAGGGTGTGTGAGTACATATACAATTGATCTACGGGCCAAATATACACAGAAACAGTTTGGTGAGGACAGTAATTGAAGCAGTTCTTATGTTACCTTGATTCTAGATATTTTGAAAGAAGCAAGAACATAAATGATTAAAGTTCATTGTGTCCAGGAGTTGATGAGAGAAATTGTATGTCTCTTTATCCACTTTACTCTGGAATCATGCTAAACAATGTCTCGTGCTCAAGGGTGAGGAAAGTACCAGGGTTTCAAACCTCAGTGGTGCCAGCAAGGTCAGAGTTTAGATAAGACAGGCCACATCCTCAGGGATTTTCGCTTTCATGCAAATTCGAGCTAGACACGTAGTAGTAGTGACGCATGTATTGCAGTTACATTTGTTTTCAAAGTGGGTCAATTAAGTTTTGGTGGTTTTATTTTTGAATAAGGGTTAGTAATGAAGAAAAACAGGAATTGTTCTCATAATAAGGGAAACTAGGGTTTGTTGCTCCTCCCCAAATGCTTTTTTTCTGACTCAAACATCATTGTGTTAAAAGGCTTGGAAACTTTTGGACATTGAGAAATTGCTAAGAGATCCATTTGTGTCTGATTTTAAGTTCCTCTTTCGGGTAGAACTTTGAATGCGGATCAGGGAACCTAACAAGGGAACACCTTCTAATCATTAACATACCCAGAGTGATCTTGTGGTGTTACTGGCTATAGAGCAAGATGTGTCACCCTGCAGCAAAATCGAGGTCATATTTAATTTCTTGGGTTGTTTTGAAGGAATGGTTATGATCTGACCTCATTTCCTGTGCTATCTTATCAGCTCCTGAACACTCGCTTTTTATCTCTGTCATGTGTATCAGTTACAGAAGGAACTCACTCTGCAGAGATGAAGGTTTTTAGGCTATTCATTAATTTCAGCATGGTATTCATGTATGTTGCCAGCAGGAGCCACACAGACCCTGGAGTCCCCCAGTGGCCCCTTCAGGTCCAGGTCGAGGGGCAGGTGACGTGGATCAAGTGAGTGCCAAGAGGCCCAGAGATGACAGCCTCATGCCACTGGTCATTCCTGTCTCTGTGCCAGTGAGACAGACTAATTCCTCATCTCCGGACCACGACCAGGCCTCTCTGTCAGCCAGCTGGCCACTGCAGCCTATGGGCTCCCACGACTTAAACTCGGATTACAAGACGTCTGTGATCGTCACGCGGCGACGATCCCTGCGGAATTCTTTTTCTGAGAGCACAGGCCAGGTGAGGACAGAACTGATCTCAGATACAGCAAAATGTTTATTTATTTGCTCACAACAGTACTTTACCTTCCTTTTTAAACCAGGATTAAAATTCCCCAATAATCCCCATATTTCTGACAACTCCCTCTTAATCCTCTACATGCTAATCTAGCATAGCACAGACCCCATTTTAAGATCAGATTTATGAAGTATGATTAGATTCTCATCAAGGTCATTTAGAATTATATGGTATCCATCTGACAATGTCTTATCTCTTTAACAGAATGGTGGAACAGAGAGCGGAAGCGACGTTGATGGCAAATTAGCCAAAGCCAAACGACGACCTCGTCCAGAGCCGCTCTTTATTCCTCCACCTAAGCTTGGCACTTTTATTGCCCCACCAGTTTACTCCAGCATCACACCATATCAGAGCCACCTACGTTCACCTGTTCGCTTGCCCGACAACCCTCTCAACATGCCTCCCTACACTCCCCCGCCCATCCTCAGCCCCGTTCGAGAAGGCTCCGGTCTTTATTTCTCCACCTTCCTGTCAGCTGCTGCCGCCGCTGCTGCAGCAGCAAGTAGTCAGGGGCTGCCTCCACCTGCCACGCCCAAATCTGCGACCCGCAGCCTTCTGCGCTCCAGTGAGTTGCTTTCTTGTGTACAGTAAAAAATGCATAATAAGTATCAGTGCTTCAAGCCTATACTGAGTTTGGGGTTGCCTAATCCTCTTAAAATATGTGATTTGTTACCCTAGAATTTTTTAAAAATTAGCAAGATTAAGAAAAGGTTGCCTATCATATGAAATAACTTTTGTGTTGGAAGCACACCTAACATACCTTTAAATGCTCTGTTGGCAGCTAATTAGGTTTTAGAGCAAAGCATTAGCATATACAGGCGAAACAGGATAGTAACTTAAGACACTTACGTATAAATTAAGTTTTATTTTTTTTTTAAATGTCCAGACAGCAGTGATATAACCCCACCAGTGCTCTCTGCTATGAGTGAAGCTACACCTGTCAGCATTGAGCCGTAAGTACACACACGCACGCACACACACACCTTGTTTGTGTTTGGCTGATTTTTGCAGAAGAGATGGATATTTTGCTGTTTATTTAAAATGGCTGGCTTAAATGAGTAGTTCACCCCAAAAAATAAACATCAGTTACTTGGCTTCATATTTTAACCCTGCTTGACTTGCTTTTTTCTTCAGAACACAGATGATAGTTAAGGAATATCCGGTTGGTAAAACAATACATTGGAAGTGCATTATGACTCATGCTCACATTTAATAAAGCACTTAAGAGTGTCAGCAAAAACGTATTTGCAGCTTGATGAACATTTTTATGATCAGTTTTTGGGGAAAATTAGGATGATGTTTAAACAGTTTAACAGTAAAAATGTGTCACCATGACCTCCCTTAACTTAACTGGAAGCAACATTTGGTGTCATGTTTGCTCTCACTATTTAACTATGAAATGCAGATTTAGAACAACATTAGAGTAAACAGTGAAAGGTTTTTCGGTGAACTATGCTTTGCATTACAGTTGCTGTTTACTTATAAGCAGCAAACCGTAGTTTAATATGCATGCATTCTGTGGCTTTTTGAGGTACTAATGTGATCATTTTTTGATTTGATAAATGATAAGATGTGATACTGATGTGATAAGTTTTGTGGTTAGTGTATTATTGGTTTAACAATATCTGAACTAGCTTGTTACATGAGAGTGGGTGGAGGATGGTGGAACAGAGAGAATTATGGGATATCATCTCTGAATGGTACCAGCTGGATTATGTAATGGTCAAAATAGTGTTTTGTAGAGATTTCTTTCTCTCCTACATACATAAATTCTTTCTCGCTCTCAATGAATGGCCAATGCAAGACGAAAACGCGTCCTGGAACATAAAACAAAATCTGTCTCGTCTTATCCCCAGACCTTGGCAATCAGATACTAGAGCATTTGGCTTTGAAAAACATGGGGTGTTAATTTTATGCAAAGTACCCATGGTCAAAGTCTACACTAAAGCCATTGCTTAAATTCTTGGAAAGGGAACTGTGAGTAGAGATCAATTTGTCAAGTGGCAATCTCAAACAACTTTGATTTTAGTCTTAACTCCAGCTGTCATTAATGTCTGGGACACATTTCGAAACAACACAAACTACCTTTGGAATGTAGTGGTGCGGAATTCAATTGTTTCCATGAGACAGACTTGTTTTAGTGGCAGCGCTAATCAATTTATTACGATGTAATAAAAACAAGACATATATTTAAGGTTCTGCATTACTTCTAGGTCAGCAATCAGGCTATCAAATGTGTGACATTGATCATTAAATATTATGTACAGAAGGTCAGATTTCCATGTTTCCACTGAAGCACAAAAAGGTGTTCTTTGGAACATTGCATGTTTGGCCTCATGCCAGCATTGCATTCATCAAGATATGAAGGATCTCAAATACTAGGAAATCTAATTAACATGCTAATTAGTTATATCAACAATTTATTTAAATGATTGTTGTTTACAATAAGATTTGATAGTGGTGACAGACTTGTAGACCCTACTGCATTTCAGAATACATATATAAATATGTCTCTGCATGCCTATATACTTGGCTTGCTAAGGCATCCTGGTTATATTTTGTTTATCTCTCCCTCTCCTCTATCTATCTCTCTCTGTTCCTTTCACAGCCGGATTAACATTGGATCGCGGTACCAGGCAGAGGTTCCGGAGTTCCGGGACCGCTCTGCAGCGCAGCACGACCTACACAAGGCTGAACTCCTGTGGGCGCCACTACCCGACCTGGAGACCAGTGCTGAGCAACATAAGAGAGGTTTATAACTTACACAATCCTACATGAACATGTTTGCCATGGAATTTAATAAATGCAGAAAATCGCAGGAAAAAGTGCAGTAGAAGAAAAGTGCATAAAATCTAGGTGGATCTGCATGACTTTCTTTCTAGAAATCCTTGATATTCATTCTTTTGTCTGCAGTGGATGAACTCATGCACCTGGCGTGCTCTAGTGCATTGTCTGGAGGCGGGACCAATCAGGAACTGGCCATGCACTGCCTACATGAATGCAAAGGTGACATCATGGTGAGTGTCATGATGCAATGTCACACTGGGTAGTTTAGGAGGATTTTCTGCTGCATTGTGTACTAATCGAACCAGTTTATAGCTGGCTAGTCCAGTCATTAAACTGAGATAGACTGACTCTTCCGTGCAATCGGGGTGGAAAAGTCTTGTGAATGGAAAACATTTGAATGATAATTTGTTTTCAAATGGAAATGTCCGTTTAGGGCTCATTGGTCGAAGTGAAATGAATTAAATTTGCGTGGATGCATTTGGAATCTGGAAAATTTATGTATGCATTTGGCAAGCTATTTTTATGTAAAGAGACTTGCAGTACATTTTTAGAAGTATGTACATTCCCTGAAATCGAACCTGTGACCTGTTATTGCTAGCATCATGCTGTGCTAGCTACAGGACGTCTATTCTACGTGGATTTATGTGGACTGTGGACAAGGCGCAGCACATGCTGGCGACGCATGCAAACATGCTTGCGTAATTCTGGAAAAATGTATGTAAATCAAATGGCCTTCTGTGTTTTTTTTTTCAAGTCCACTCACACGCAAACATGCATCCTTTATCAGGACACAAATGCTGCATGCGTTTTGATACGATTCTTTTTAGCATTCACTCAGCTGAGCGAGCAGCTGCAACAACACAAGCCAGTCTCTTACTGCTGAGCTGTCACGCTGCTGCCATGGCAACCACCTGTCAATCACAGGCTTATGTCCAAAACAACACAGAGATGACTGTAGTATGTACGTGTGCTTTTGAGCTAACTGTGCACCTTATGACACTGCAGAGTAATGTGGGTTTGCATTGTAAATGCGCTTAATTTGATGCATTGTTTGTTTCATCTTAACCAAACCTGTGCTGCAAATGAAAATGCTAGAAGCTGTTGCTCCAGAAGCACTTTTGAGGTTTTTGGTGTTAAGTGTAGATTAAAGAGCTAGTTTACGTTGCAGTAAATGCAGTAAATCTTGTTGCATCTTGGGTTTTGTGATAAGTTGCTAGACTTCTGTTGCTGAGGCTTTGTGTTTTATGCAAATCAAGTATTGAGCTAAGATGAAGTTAATATTACTTAGAGATACAGATGGAAGGTGTGTTGAATGAAGCGTATGTTTTCCAGAGAGAAATGGGTTTTGGGGACAGATTAAAACAACGCGTGTGATCTGTCATGATAAGGTTAATTGTGTTTTTCTAAATTTAGTGTTTGCGCTTTAAATTGTGGCATTCTATAAAATATATTGAGTTACAACTTTTTAGATTATACCTACAATAGTATGATAACTGTTGAATTAGATACAGATGCCAATTAGTTTGACATTTTGTATTAGTCCCCTGAGTGAGGGTACTCATGCAGCAGACACGGGTTCGTACTTGCCCCATCTCTGCTTCATTTCCTGTCCACAATTGTTATAAATAAAATGGCTTGAAAAACTTATTCATTGACCCAGAAACGGTGCCCTCGATTTATTGTAGCCTGTGAAACTGTACCATAAAGAGAGAGATTGATAGAGAGAGGGATTTAGCCACTGATTTACACTGCAGGGTTAAACGCTTTGAGCAAAAGACTTTTACAAATGTTGCCAAGGAGATAAAGACAGTATCGCAAGATTGTATCTCTCCTCGTCTCTCTCTCTCTCTCTCTCTCTCTCTCTCTCTCTCTCTCTCTCTCTCTCTGTCTGTCTGTCTGTCTGTCTGTCTGTCTGTCTGTCTGTCTGTCTGTCTGTCTGTCTGTCTGTCTGTCTGTCTGTCTGTCTGTCTGTCTGTCTGTCTGTCTGTCAATTTCCTCTCAATCTCTTCATTTCAACACAGTGTATCAGCCACAGTGTATTCTAACCCTTGCTGGCTTTTAGCCAAATAAAAATCAGACAGGCTCTTTATCATAATATTAAACTAGGAATTAAAAGATTTGAAAATGTTTTCTTAAAATCAGAAATCTTTAAGAACTTAATCTGTGTTTGAAAAATTAACTGAAGTCAAATACACTCATTAGTTTTAAATAATTGTGACCTGTGAGAAATAACACCTCCCGCCTGCAGAGGGCAGTATAACGTGTCTTACAGGTTAATTAAATGGTTGTGCTAACAATGTTAGCAGCAATAAAGCCCATTAAGAAAAAGTGGCAACTTATTCAATGGACGGATGAAGTAAAAAAAGGTCTGATTGCCTCATACTCTGTCCTTACTGAAAGTGACCCCAGCAGTGTGACATCACAAAACCAGATAGCTCCTGTTGCAATCACAAAGCAGTCTATACTGCAAGCACAGCGACATGTTTCTGTGGACAGCTTTGTTGGTTTATATTTGCTCCACTTGTAGAGCATGATGCTAACAATGCAAAGGGCAAAGGTTTGTTTTACAGTTAATGAATTCATCATATTTGTAAGAACATTAATGCAAAGTCTCACTAAATAAGTGTCTGCTAAAAACTACAAATGGGGTATATTTAACTTTAATTTACTGCTTGTTTGCTATGTAGGGTGACAGGGTCCAAGAAAACGTAACAATTATTTTTTGCCATATTTTGAAAATTGTTATTTTGCTCTGTTTTAAAACCAAGCTAATTTCACTTCTGTTTTTAGGGGGCCCTCACCTGTCTGCTGTTGAAAAACCCCATCTTTCCCAAATCGCACCCCCTGTCAGACTATCACTACTCGGGTAAGTCCCCTGTCACATTAGCCCCACTTCATTTCTCTTTCAGCCTTTCACCGAGATGATGTGAGAGAATCTTAACAGTATGTCTTCTGTGGTCTCGGCACCCCGTTACCCCCTGTGCTGGCATTCCCAGCCACACTCACTCTGTTATAAACAAAAGCAGCTGGAGTCCAGCAGAGGGGAGGGGCTGGATGGAGAGACTGCGGGGTGACGACTGGGTTGCTGGGTAGAGTCTGGAAGTGGGTGAGAGGGGTTGGGGCCTCGTGGCATGTTGTTAATTCCTGGTAGAAGACAGATTGTTTGTTTGTCTGTGTGTGCTGGCTGTCTGCCCTCCTCTCTGTCATTTTCGCATGCATGTGTTTGGGATAAAGGGTGGGGGTGGTCTGTAAGCGCACAGCCTCTGTCTAATTTCTTGAATCGTTTGTCTGTCCCACACAGGGTCTGACAGTTGGACGGCAGAAGAAAGGCGATTCTTCAACAAGGGCATTGCTGACTACAAGAAGGACTTCTTTATGGTCCAGAAACTGGTACGATTCTGAAAAGCAGTCAGTTGGTTCTACCAGTACCACTCATTGGGGGTATCATTGTTACACATAGTAAGAGCTAGCGGTTTCATGAAACACCTAACCTCAGATATTGAACTTGGCCATGTAATAGTATAATTATATCAATTACATAATTATATTATATCAGTTTATGGCTTGGTGAGGAGGGATATGCTTTATGTTAGTTTTCTACAAGATTTTCACCTAGCGAACTGGAAAAAAAAACATGTTAACCCCCTTTATTAGCATTTAAAAAATAAGCCTAGCCATATCTGTAAAGCTGAGAATAAATGGAAGTTCAAAGCTGTGCGTTTCTTATAAAGGTGAGCTCCAAGACTGTGGCTCAGTGTGTGGAGTTCTACTACACTTATAAGAAGCAGGTGAAGATCGGCAGGAACGGAACACTCTTATATGGAGAAACTGAGCCACTGGAGACCAAAGCTACAGCAGAGGAGGAAGTGGACAATAAAGTCAGTTCCTGTGGCTTGTTTCATATGTGCACCTGTTTGGCTCGATTGCGTATAGACCAGTCCACACTGTAATGTTTCTTTTCCTTTCATCGGCAGAGCTCACAGAAATTTGAATCACGGAAAGAAGAGGAAGATGGCAGGAAGTGGGAAGAGTCATGTGACAGGAAGCGAGAAAACAGCCCTACCAGGGTGACACAATCTCTACAGGCCACTGAAAACGTGAGTTTAGAGACGTCTCTGCAACACATTTGAAACCTTGCACTCAGTTTTATTGTTAGTTTTGTAATGTTCATCCTTATTTCGGTCATATTTTAAAAATAATAATTAATCAGGCAATTTTCTGAAATATTATAGGTGGTGCTATTGAGCCATTTACCACAACTAATTTTATAATCTTTACCTGCTAATCTTTACAACTAATTTTATAATCTTTATAATTTTCCCCACTTCTGACAGGTGTGCCAAGTTTCATGGGGTGTCAAACGTTTTTTGGCCCTTAAAATGTGACTCAATATGGAGAACAGTAATAATAATAAACAGAGAAATTCTAATGCGGTCCTTGCACCTACGTACTCCTGCCCTAATGATAGACCAGTGATTTGTAATGCGGTAATAACTGCCATTAACAGTTTCTTATTGCTCCCTCTAGTGGTGTTTTTCCATTGTTAGCGATATAGTGTAGTGAGGTTGTGCTAGTTTGGCACACTCATTGTTTGTTTGTCACTGCATTGTTACAGAAACAGCCCCCCTGTAGTAACTGAAATGAACAGCTTTGCTCAAGGCCTCTGTTAAAAGGGCCTGACAGGACTTAAATCTCTTCAGTCAGTTTCAGTCAGTTTAATCATTGACAGGTGATATTGCACACTAGTTTTTGATAATATTATTAATTAATATTTGTACTTAYCAATCCTCTTTTTCCTGCTGCTGCTGCTCTGTCTGCTCTGTTWAGTCTGCTGCTGTACTGGTGTTGAGAAATCAGGAAGACAGCACAAAACATCCGTCCACACTGGGGATCAGTCATGGCCCAACAGCCCTATCTAAACCCCACAGTGACCCGACCGTCCGGAAAAGCGGCTCCGGGGCCACAGGAAAGGGACAGACTAACCAAGAGGGGGAATTTCCCTGCAAGAAGTGTGGCAGGTCAGTTACTGCAGAAATCACATTAAAACTTTACGTGGAATTAGAATTTTTTTATATATCTTTTTGTTGTCTGTTGTTATCTTATGTAAAGTTTTTCAGTAATCACTTTTTCAACTTGATTATATAGATTATGTCAAAGGTCTTGCAGAGAGTCAATACAGCCCGATAGTTATGTAACATTCATCATGGATCATTCTAATACGGCAACTGATTTTAAAGGAAGATGTTTTCCATGGCAACGGTCAGCTTGTTAAAATCAACAGTCTCTTAGCAACCAAGTCCATAGAGATGTTGAATGCCATGTTCTCTGGTCATCAGCATGTGTGTCATTGTTACGTGAAGTATTACATCTCACATCTACTATTACATGGTGTTTCAAAAGAATACTATGATACTGATGCAGTACATGGCAGAGGCGATCACACACAATTCCTGCAGTTTCTGACACTGAAGTTTATTGTATTAAGTGTCTTAAATGTATTAAGTGTTTATTGTGTTAAGTGTATTGTATATTGTAAACTTGTGAATCTGTGCTTTGCTGCATGTGTTTTTTGTGCTGTTCTGAACTCTCTGCTCTCTTCAGGATCTTCTACAAGGTGAAGAGCCGCAGCGCTCACATGAAGAGCCATGCTGAAGCAGAGAAGAAAGCAGCTGCGCTCCGGCAGAGAGAGGCTGAGCAGCGAGCGGCCGCAGCAGCCATGCTGGCCGCCCAGCAGAATGGAGCCATGAGCAATCAAGACAGAACGAGGAGAGCCAGCAGCGATGATTCCTCAGAGGAGGAGGACATAGATGATGAAGACTGGCACTAGCTAATGCTGTTTCTCATAAGAACAGACTTTTATTTATTTCTATTTACCAGCCAACAAGACCCATCCCAAAACAGTTTCAGGGAATGGCTCACTCCCTGTGTGTGTGTGTGTGTGTGTGTGTGTGTATGAGAGATTCAAAGACATTGAACAGATCCTTTCGGAGCGTTAGAGGCTTGTTCTCATTCAGATATAGGGCTATTGGGAGTGTAAGCCATGCCATCTCAGTGTGTGAATGTGTGCGTGTCTTAAAAATGCACTTTCAGACTCATCCAAGCACACACTGATTGGACCACAGCACATCTCTCCAGTATCTGTGCACAGACACTCGTTCTCTTATGAAAAGAATTGGTATGGATTTAGTGCTGTGGATGTACAAGGACACAAACAAGCAAGTGGGGGATGCTGTGTGTGTGTGTTTGAAGTTTTACTTTCAGATGAGTTTAGTTTTTCCTTTTTTCTTAAAATGAAAATGATTGTATATTTCTCTTCCACGTAACTGCCAAATGCTTGCACAACTGGTGTACGCATGGTCTCTCTGATCTTCAGTGCTGTAATTTTGGGCTTTCTGTTCCAACGGTTTTGAAAGAGTAGTTCAACCTATAAAATGAAAATTCTTTCGTTAATTACCTCGTATCATTGTTTCTTCTATTTTTCATAGAAGAAAAAAGGAGATATTTGGCAGAATTTCCAGGCTGCAGTATGAAAGTCAAAGTTGACTGGGGCTGTAAAGCTCCAAAGAGCCTCATAAAACTTGTCATACTGTATTATTTACAATAGTCTAAATCCTCTGAAGCCATAAAAATGCAAAAATGAATGTTTAAATAAAGATTGCAATCCTCCGTTTCACCCTCATGGCTATTTTATGCCTTCAAAAGAATATTTTCAGGTCCTTTTGAGCTTGACAGCCTCTGTTCACTGTAGACTGTTTTTGTTTGGAAAAGAGCAGCACAGACAATCTGCCCAATATCTCTTCGTGTTCTGCAGATGAAAGTTAAACAGGTTTGAAACTTCACAAGGGTGAGTTAAAAACGACAGAATCTTAATTTTGGGGTGAACTATTCCTTTAATTTAAAACTGTCACCTCGCTGATGCCTTTGATGTTTTTGACACTTTCTATCTTTACATGACAATCACTTTTGCAAAGGTTTCTTTTTTTATACTCCACAGATTATAGTTGTTTTCCCAGATATAATCGTTTATTGTTAAAATTGTTTCTATTAGCTTTGTACTGTTTTATTGTAAATATGTGTTTTGGTGGGTGGGAGGGATTCTTTTTCTCATTTGACTTGAAGTTTTAGACATTTGCTAACTGTGATTGCTGAGAGCATGATTATACGGATTACGCATAAAAGTGCAATAGCTATAGAGAGAGACTTTGAGTTCACGTTTATTATACTCTCATCATCTTGGAACAAAAGTATTATAAGATAATTAACTTATATTTTGCTTTCAGAACAAATCTTTCCTTATCTGTTTAATGGAACAGAGATCTCTTGGCTGGCGAGTTTATCTGCAGTTGCAAGCTGCTTGGATTTCTGTCTCTGCTGGCCAAACACTTAAAGCACTTGGCTTTGTCTCCATGGCAACAAAGAGTCTTCTTTTATAGGATAGACACACAGGGGAGTTCACAGCTAAGAGTACCGTTTCCAGTTATTGCTAATCAAACTGAAGTCTTCTATGCAGTGTGTGTGTGTGTGTGTTTGTTTGCAAGTTTCTGTGGGAACGTACACTTGTGTTTATTTGCATGGGTGTGCATGCGTGGTTGTGTGTAGGTGATGCAACAATATTCAAAACCGTTTCAAACTGAAAGGCAAGTGAGAAAAAGAAGCTTCATGGACTATTTAATTTTTTTGTTACATTTAAAAAAGTCTATATTATTTTTACTTGTTCATATGTGAAAAGACTGATTTGCTCGAATATGAAGATGTGGGGCATTTGTCAAAATGATTTAGCCACCTTTGTATTATTGTATTATTATTGTTGTTATTTTTATTATTATTGGTGTTGTTCAGATATGAATATTAAAAATTATAATTATTTTATGTTATGTTATGAGGGTGCAACTACCATTTCTGTTTCATTCAGCCAAGGAAATTCTTATGTAGACTTTAAAGGAAAGGCTTAAAACTGTATGCACACTTTCTATGCTATTTTCATAGGGGCTTGTACACTAATGATGGATGTGGAAAGATTTCTGAAATGCTTTTTACTACAGTCTAACTTATTGTGTTTCAACTGTGTCTTTCTCACGTGTTTTAGAATAATATGATAAAACACAATAAAACATGGCGATGTTTGTAACAGTATGTGGGCAATGTGTCTGGTTATTGGCCACATATTGGTTTTGATGGGAAAAAAACGAAAACATATGTAAGATTTAAATATTGAAACAGAAGATATGATATTGAAACGTCCTGCACAATAACATTTAACGCAGGCAAGTAGTCATTTTATGTTTTTGTTACACTGTCCACACGATGGCAGAATTTCTTTTGTTTGGATA
>JBAJNP010001374.1:0-63145 GCA_036877545.1 Yasuhikotakia modesta | reverse complement strand
AGTTAGTTAGTAGTGTGTCAATAACCCACTTTAACTCACCTCACACCATCGCCTGCGAGCAGAGGAGTATTTTCATCTGACTCCACCAGTGACATTATTAATATTATTAGTTATTATGCAGCTTCTGACGACGAAACGACGCGACGATCCTTCAGTATAAACGTTGACATGCTCCTAATGTTACTTTAACGTTGTCAAACCGTTTCAGACGCAGAAGACAGACGTGTTTATTCTCGTGTATAATGCCTGTTATTATCATAAGTTATAATAATAGTGTTAATAAATGACCAGCGGCTGAAGCTCAGCGCAAACGCTGAATTAATGACGTAAGCAGCTGGAAACAAACGCGACCGCGCACTGACATTTCAAAATAAAAGTCCCTCCAATAATTTATATGTAATAAATGATATATAATTACATTTATTATATCAAAAATAACTAGCTGTTTATTGTAATTCTATATGCTATAATTGATCAATGATTGTTAGGTTTATTGGTAGATCACGTTAACTAATATAGTTAAATAATGTAGTTAATCAAAATTAACCTATTTACAGCATGCCAATGCTTTAACAACATAAAATAAACAAGCGATAAACACTCATTATATTTGTTATGTACTGTCATTATCAACTTTCTTGCCCTTTAATTTGTATTTATTTATTGCATGACAATTGAACGAGTAAATCTCAGTTTTAGTCTCAGGCTGTTTAAAAGCGACACCTTACGGTCGCATAAATAAATGATCATAATGTTATACACTCAACACTCCTTTCATTTAAATAATACAACCAAATGCATAACAAAGTAAAACGGATATCCAGTTAACGTGTCGTATAATTCAAGCTTTGTTTTCCAAAGTTACTGAAAAGGAAGCTGACATGTCTGCCTAATATAAAGCCATGTGACAATAAAAGAAAGATTTCAAATGTGGGAAACTGTACCAAGCTTTGAACTGAACTCAATGAACAAACAAAGGACACAAAAGTTTTAACATCATGATGGTTTTGGGTGGGACCCGTTACACCCACTGCATGCAGTACTGGAAACAAGTCCATGAATCACTTCAGTTTTAATGACCCAACATAAACCTGCAAGATATTTTCCCATGGAAAAGTCAAGCCAAAACCCAAGTAAACATGTGTCCTGTCTGTGGCAGTGAATTATTCCCATGTGTCATGTACAGCCCACGATAATAACTATAATAATACATGATAAACTATAATAATACCTGATAAACTATAATAATATCTGATAAACGTTTGATGGGACTGATGTACTCAGTTCAGTTGCTTTAGAAACCTTTAAGAAACTTTACAGAAAGCCAGTTTAAGCTGTTTATGTTTATGAACACACCGTTTAACATCAGTTACATGTAAGTGCAGTGAAAGTAACAGCAGTAAGTTAAGACGTGTAAATAATGTCTTAAGTTTGTAAGACATTAGTAAGGCATGTAAATAAGCATAAATAAAAGCTTATAATATAAACAAACCTCTCCGTGAACATCGACGCCGCTTCTTTCCAGTCCGTGAGTTTCATTCTTTCAGCATCTACAATATCCCAGCATCACCAGTATCACCAGTATCCAAACCAGCATCACCACAACGACCAGTTATGCAACACGTACTGACAGAAGTTGTGTTTGTAAACAGAAACGTGCTCATGGCTCAAGATGTTTGCGATGATAATGGACATGAATGAATTGGGAAGCAGCTGCAGTTTGACATGAACAAGTTAAAACATGCGGAGTTTCACGTATTGCCACGTATGTCCCGCCCTCTCTGCGATCTGATTGGTTTAGAAGTCTGTTTGCGCATTCTTATTGGTCAACATCGGTACGTTTTGGGTGCGTCCAGTTTTGCATCAGCTGTTTTCACAGACGTCGTATAATGTTATGTTTTTACTTACAATAAATGATTATAAATGAATAAATACAATAAATGATCAATAAATGAATGCTGCCCTTACAGTAAATCAAATAAATACAGTTTTTGTGCCAGAGGTGGTTTAGTTCTGAGAGCTTTAGTTATTATGTTTAATTTTAATGGCACATAAACTGTAAATGGACTCATTGAGGGAAACTGAAAGATCTTGGTACACACAAGTACAAGTGTATGGAAACACATTGGGAACAACACAAAAACTTTATTATTTATTGTTTTGTTAGGACAGTGTGAACAGTTTCACTGTTTGTAGACGTTATAACTACATAAACACTGACATAATACATATCTTGTTTTTTACTGAAGCATTAAGATAAATAATCATTTTATTCATAATAATCATCTCCAATTTACTGAAATATTTAAGTAATTTCTTAAGCAATTTCCATGGGATGAATAAAGTTCTTTGAATCTTGTATTTGTGCCAGACACATAAACTGTTGCAAACACAGACACATAAGCTCAATAGCTCCTAAATAGCAGGAATACATAGATGAAGCCATCATGTTAACAAAGCACTTAAATAGTGACAAATACAGAATGAATGAATCATTTCATCTGTTGAACTGAGGTAGTTTTCTTTACGTGACCATCATCCGGGGGTCCGGCCCACCGGAGGGTCTGTTTTTGAGGTTTGGTTAGAAGTTGCTGTTTTGTGTTGGAATATATACATGATGGAAAAGTATGAAGACATTTATGACTGAATTTGTCAGTATAAATCATTAGTTAAAATGTAGATGTGTGAACAGAAGCAGTGAAAACACTCTTTTAAACCTGCCCTGTCTGACTAGCAAGTTCTCCTGGGGACCGAACGGTTATGAGGGTCCGGCCATCTAAGGGGGCAAAGAAGGGGTACAGCTTCTCTCGAAAGTGTCCTGTGAAGGTGTAGATGTGTGACTTGCTCTCCGCATTGTAGAAAGAAATCTGTCCTTCCTCATAATCGATGTAGATTCCCATCTTCTGGGGCACCAGAACAAGCGGCAGGGGCGTTTCAGGACCGGTGCAGGCAAAGAACTGGTGCGTGCTGCGCCATAAAGCCCAATAACCATTCGAGGGATGCATTGGAAAACGTCCGAGCCTCTTTGAGGAAGCGGTCGTCACCCCCACTCTCCAGTAACCGTTGTTTGAGATGCTCACTTCCCAGTAGTGACGGCCGCTCATGTATCCCTCCCAGCCCAGGACGCAGGGCCAGCTGTCGAAGCGCTGAGGGCTGTAGGGCAGTTCTGCCGCCCTCAGACCCTCCTGAACTGTCTTCTGATCAGCAGAGAGCTGCAGCCACGGGTGGCTGGTCATGGGATCAAGCGTGACATCAGCTAATCACACCAGAGAGAAAGAAGAACAACAATTCAATTTCATATAATAGGAGGTTTGTGGGAACGAGTGTTAATATTGAAATATGAAACAAACATACCTGCTGCACTAACAATCCACCTCCAGACTGTAAAAATTAATTTGAGAAAAGGTAAAAGATGTGACAGTAGTGTTTACATCAGAAATTAAACAGCAAACTTTAGTAACTCATGTGCGGTTCTTTGCTAAATGTCAGGAATTTTTATGTTGTGAAAGATACCTGAGTGTGGGATGTATCGCGGCATGCCTGTGTGAAGAAAAGAGAATTGAAAAGAAAGTTGTGGCATTAGTTACAGTGTTTTGGTGGAAATGGTGATAATGATAAAAGATGAAACACTGTAAAACATTTAAACATCCCAATCATCCCAATCAATTTGATTAATCCCAATTAATCAAATTAGTTTTACATTTGAACTGGTGTTGAATTGTAAAAACACAGTTTATCACATCATTTTATACGGTGCAAACATATTTTGAACACAAACACATGCTTTGCATGATCATTTAGTTTTATGTTCAGTTAAATGAAATTTTAAGTTAAATTTAGGATCATTTACCAGCTTTCCATGAGCGCTGCTTAGCCGAAAGCCACAGATGAGGAACTGTGTCCTACAAAACATAAACAAACAGATACATAAATAAAAACAGCTATGCAAATAGACAACAGCTAACCAAATGACATGGGCTGTTAAATAGAGCTGTTAGGCCAACCTGCATCTCATACACTGAGGTTAAAAGGGCAACACACATGACTTCAAATACGGAAAGTGTAACGCTCAAAATCTGCTCTTGTATGTCCTTCTGAATCAACCCTGAACTTAATTAACTTTTGCCTCCAATAAAGTTTTATAGCGTCTGATAAGCAAATCACACTTTCAGTAATTCAGTTAAACAGGGCACATATGAGCTTTTGTTTGTTTAGTGAACATAAACATTTATGATTTTACAATACAACACATTTAAAAAGTCACAACACATCTAGTGTATGAGAGTTCTCACATTTCTCAACGGCTGTGTGCTAATATCACTGTATTCTATGCTGTACTTTGACTTTAAGGTCAGAAATGCTAGAATTGAAAACAGGAAGTGGCTCGTAGTCACCTTGCTGTCCTCCTTCAACAAACTCCAGGTGATGAACTCCAGCAGTGGCATCAGGGACACCAGCCTCCTCTTCCTCAGTCCTAAGAGACGCAGCATCTGTGCCAGTTCATTCCCCAGCACTCCACAGCTCTGCGTTCCCACATAATCAGCTTTAATGACCATAAACCTGAAGCTTTAAGCTTGTTAAAATTACTGCTACTGTAAACCTGCAGGATGAGGTTGTTTCTAAAGATTCTGAGAAGCAGAAAATCCAACAGAAGTTAAATCGGATAAATAAATAAATAAACCCAATTTAACATTCATTGATCTGATTAAAAATAAATGTATGAGGTGATTTTAGTGATGTTTTGTATCATTCTTGAAGTGTGATAGCGTTCATTTATTGCGATTTTATGAAAAGGACAAAAGTGTAATTTTCACAATTCTTTAAAGACAGAAAGAGATTTGTAATGTCATGAAGATGAATTATAACAATTTTCATTTGCATAAACTAAGTTCTAGACAATAATCAGATCTTCACAGAAACGTTTGATGTTTCACCTCTGACACACTCTGAAGCTCTTTGGCCCATTCCATCATCTTCTGCTCCACAGCTTCATTTGTGTCCTCCTGCTTTGTGGGATCAAACCTCTTCTTCATCCACGGATGTTCTTTAGACAGCTGGATTTCCACCGACACACACACAGTTATCACACAATCTTACTTAAACTGAAGATCATCTGTTTACAGTCAGTTTTTCATGAAGGCCACATAAAGTGACATTCCAAGATTTTAAGACACTTTCTTCACCTTGTCCACACGTTGAAGTTCATTGGTCCACTGCAGAATAAGCTTGCGGCATTCTTCCAGACTGCGCTCAGTTTTGGGGTCTGTCTGCTGCTCTGCCCACCTGTCGCACAGCTTTCTATCATCATTCCCCTCCTGTGCAGAAGAAAGCACACTCTCTAAATCTCTGATGCAGTACAACTGTACTTCTGTAGCAGTTAATATCTGCTGAGTTTGTCCAGTTTCATGAATAGATACAGACGTTATCAGACAGATATGAAGTCTTTCACTTAATCTCAGACTGAGTCAATTATCAGTGACCCAGACTCAATAAAATGCGTCAGTCTCTTACAAAATGCGTTATAATAACCTACAGTTTATCATCAGGTCTGCATGTTAAGAGAAACTGACTGGGAAATGATGTCATTGGACTTACTGAAAAGTCCAAATAAAGAAAACAAATATTCCTGAAGCATTTAATGTCAAATAAATATAAAAAAAACAAGTTACTCAGATTCATTCTGTATAAAACGAGCATTAAAAACACACGCAGCACAAATGTTTGGTGACACACCTGATGCACGTGTGCCACCTGTTCCTTCCAGCGGCTGATGAACTGGACGCACTCCTGCAAGCTGCGGAGATCCTTCAAGCTCTGCTGATGTTGTCTTTGCTGGAGAAACACAATAACCAAGTGTGTGATGTGGCTCTATCTATCTCCTAACTACCCACAGGCCGAAGCAGCTCTAGGGATCTGTTACCTGTGAACGGGATGTGGAAGCCCGGCAGCACCTGTATGGGCTGCTGGGTGCGGAGTTATGGACCTGAAGATGTTGCTCTGGTAACGTCCAGCGAACGGCACCAATGGAGTGACTCTGCATCTCCAGCTGAGTGACTTCTGTCAGTAACAGTGAGTTTCATTAGTTTAATCCGACAGGATAATAGAAATACAAGCAGGTGACAGAACAGCTTAACTTGTATCTCTGAACTGTAGTTTAACATTATCACTGTCCTCTACATTTCATTTAAACGAGTGAGAATACAATGTAAAAACAGAATGAACATAAATTCATAATCAAAATTCTGTTCCACACATATAATATTGTAAATATTATAAATATTAGAAGTCGTACTTGAAGTTTTATTCTTCAGAATGCTTTTCATCTTGTACGTTTTTCCGGTTCTCCTGGAAGAGGAACATTTTGACTTAAACGTTTTCACAGACTAATATAAAAAGAAGCAAATAACGCTAAGTTATAAAATATTATATATGAATGATTAAAACAACATTTAATGTAGACCAGTAACCAACAACAACAATAAATAACAATAATTATTAAAACAACTCCAAAACATCACATTAAGTCACATTATTACCCCAAATATTTACCCACCTGTTATTTTATATTATAAGGCCCCTTGTAATTAACAAACAAAACGTTTTGCATGGAGCAAAATACAGATCAATGACTTACGCAGGATGAGCGACGCATGCAGCAGATGCAAACCTGAAACATCTGTCAGAACTCCTGAGCTTCTCTGCACCTGTTTTACCTGCCGGCGCAGTCTGACCTTTGAACTGCAGCTATTACTGGTGTGACTGTGTGACGCAGAGGCCCACAAAACCGACGTGATTGTGATGTCAGAGGGTTTCCCAGTATCATTTAATAGCTGGAGTAAAGGTGGAATAATGCCAGTAAAGAGACGTGATGCACGTCATGTATGATGTCATACGTGACTGACTGGAATTTTTTGTCTTTTTAGAAAATATCTTTTGCTTCCTACTTTTGACTTCCTGTTATAATGTGTCTTGTGAGCATTTTTCTATAGATTTATGCCGGTTAGATGTGTGGCTGCTTTTCATTGCAACACGGTTTTAATGTCAGTGACAAGTTGTAAAAGTACAATAGAAAACTCATTAAAATAGATTAATGTGTGTCATACTAAAACATTTCCTTTTAATTCTACATTTTTTTAGTTTCATAGTTTATTATTTTATTGCAAAATTATGACACAGACACGTTAGAGTCACGATTGCTCAATGAACATTTCGCAAGTATGAACTACAGATTAACATGACAACAAACATGATCTGGTTTGAATATTTCCAGAAGTTTCTACATGAGGTAGACAGCCACCATTTGCTGAGTTTCTAAACTGTTGTATTGTTATGCACACATAATTCTGTCATAGATGAGCACATGAGTGTATTAACCAGTGGTGTTTTGGTCAAGCGTCAGTCACCACAAACTCATACGCAAACGTTTGTTATGTAAACCAGGCAACTGTGATAAAGTATCACTCGTCCTGGATACGTCTGTGATAAGTCATGATCACCTGTGTCTTCTAATCTTATCTAAGAAGGATTTCAGGTCATTCCAGGAGAGTTTAAGTGAGTCCAAAAAACCTTCCCAGAATTGCTTTGCTCTGTTGTTGCATCTGCATTTTTATTGTCATGCTGCAGTTACAAACACAAAATGAGTAAAAAAGCGCCTTTCAAACGTATTACAAACATTGTGTGAGCAGCGAGATGATCTCAGGGTTTTAGTTGCAACACAGACTTGATCAAAAAATTACATTATAAATCTTTTAAAATGTGTATTCATGAAATATAAACAACTTTTAAAGACATAAAAGGTTAAACAAATACCAAAACCTTATTTACTTCTGTATGTCTTATTACTGTGTCCCACAATTAACAACTCCTGGTCTTATATAATTAAACTGTACATTTGCATATAATGTATCGTCTCTGAATTTTTATTTTATTAAATTACAGCCTCTGTTTGGTTACTGGATAAGGTTGGTTCATTGATCTTGCAGTGCAACGGGAAAGTTTAATTCCAGTTTTGGAAAAACTGTTTGAAGATCACAGTTTCTTTTCCCTGCGGCAAAATCTCCACCTGTGAGACACGTAAACAGAAAAACACTTAAAGACAGTTTGAGATGGTGTCACATTATTCAGATGGGTCCAACATTACCGCTCTTTGCTGTTCTACAATATTTATAAAATTCATATGAAGAAATCTGTAAGTTCAGACCTGTGTTTTCATCTTAGGGTAATTCATCTGTGTGATAAAATCATCTGCCATCTTTAGAGCGGCCCTCTTTTCTTCTGCGTTTGCTCCACTTCCTGTGAAATACAGAAAATAACATTTTAACATTTTACTTTTAAAGACTGGGACAAACACAAATAGATAAACACATATAGATGGACACATACACATGAACACATATAGATGGACACATATAAACACATACATGTAAAACAGTTCCTTGTTATAATTAAAGTTTTCCTTTTAATACCTTTCCAAACAAAGATCTTCCCATTGGCCCCATTGTCCAGTATAAAACAATCATCACGCACCAGCAAATCTTTGGCAAACGGACTTTTTTCGGAGACTTTGGTCAAATTCATGGACCCTGTTGCATCCGAAACCTACAGAGAATCGAGCAGAAGTTGTGAATCATTTGTGAAAGTGTTTGTACAGAACAGAACCGATCCTGCCAGTTCTCTGAATTCATGTTTGTGAAGCGTCACACATAACAGTAAGTGTGTGTGTGGAACCTTGTAGAGGGAGGCGGAGTTTGACGCATCTGCCTGAGTGTCTTCCTCTGGAGAACTTTCCTGCAGCTGTGGTACTGGACCAAGAACCTGTTCATCAAATATCACAGAACCAAGAACCTGTTCATCAAATATCACAGAACCAAGAACCTGTTCATCAAATATCACAGAACCAAGAACCTGTTCATTAAATATAACAGAACCGAGAACCTGTTCATTAAATATCACAGAACCTAGATCCAAGATATAACAGAACCAGTTGATTAATTATGGCTGCAACCATTTACAATCACATAAAATGCAGTTGGCAGTGTGACAGTGAGGGTGTATCTACTGCAGGTTTAGACTTCAGACACATAAACAATATAGAAGATAAAGAATGGAGGGACGAGTGACCTGCAGCATCTGCTCTGTCTCTTCTCCCTCACTGATGTTGGTGATCTGAGCTTTGCCGTGTCTCTCTGTGTCTCTGATGAGAGTTGCGATCTCTCTCACCTTCTGCTTTTCAAAGATGTTTGCCTGAGAGCCCACCCACGCCACGATCGTCTGCAACAAACCTGCTTTATTAACGCATTCAGCTGCCATTAAACAGCTTACACTAAACTCCTGTTCTGTTCAGATATATATGTAGTATATATATATGCCTTATACACACACATACACACACACACACACACACACTTCATCTGACATTAAACAGCTTACACTTAACTCCTGTTCTGTTCAGATATATATATGTCTGTATATGTGTATATACATAAACACACACACACATATGTATATATACAATTATATACACACCTCTCCAAGATTGAGTATGACGCAACCCCCTATATACTGTATATATGTACCCTATATGCCCTATATGTGTATAGTTCCCTACATACATATAAATATACACACATACACATATGGCACATATATATTTATAGTGTATAACACACACCTCGCCCAGGTCAAGTATGAAGCAATCCCCTTTATTAAAACTCTCCCAGCTCAGTGTCACTTCTTTAGCTCTGATGTTCCGCTTCCCTTTGATTTGATATAACCGCTGAATAGGTCCAGATCCACTCTGTGCCCTTCTGAAGCCGGACTCCACGCCCCCCTCCTGTCAGAATCATCACGTCACGTGCAGTCGTGCATTTCAGATATAAATGTACTGCATGCCAACATAATGCAGTAAAACATGCATTTATTATCCTGTAAGTCGCTTTGGGTAACAAATAATTAAATTATACATTCATTGAAATTGTGGTGTTGTGTAAAATAAGTTCCTGTAATTACAGATCCTATAGCTGTGACCTCTGACCCCGTTTATCTACTGGGACACAGAGCAGATTTGTGCTTGTTGACGTCTCACCTTGTAGCTCACACCCCGAGGGAAGAGGTTCATGAACTCTGGAGACTCGTAACCCTGAACCTGTCTGTGCTGAACGGGGTCTCCGCTCAGGAAGTTGTCCAGCTGTGTGGCCAGCATGGCACACGCCACCTGCTCGTCCCGAGAGGATTTCTCTCCTACGGCACAAACGGAGGGATTTCATTCAGAGATCAATTCGATTTACTGTTATTTAGCTTGATGCGTAAGCCGTTGCAAATGTTTTCTTCATAACATCTTTGCAAAAGAATTGAAAACATGAATGAACTGCGCTCCCTATTCCAAACACACACAGACACGTTATATATACGTCCTAGGAATGTTAAAATATAATATAAAGTTTATTCAGACATATTGTTTAACATGTAAAGTTTTTAAACATTCCACTAACTGATAAATAATGTTAAAAAGCTTCACTTATGTTGCTTAAAAAATATTTTACTTTCAGAGAACATTAGGCAACATTTTGAGAATGTTTCCTGTTAGCTAACAGAAGAGGAGGGTTATAGATGAAGAAAGGTTCATGCGAAGGGCCGGCAGAAAATGGTTGAACGATCTCATGTCATGATGACAACCAGCTTTGTGTTACCCACAGCACCGGATACACAATAAGACAATGAGCCCAACTGTGGTGCTGTCATGGTCCTGCTGAAACATTAATGACCAATGAAAACACCCGCCCATCCCTTTTTCCCCTGGGACTTATCCCTCTTTATCCCTCTCTCCTCTCTTTCATTTGTTCTGTTGTGTTTTTCTGCACACTCACTCGGACTGGATCAGGCACACATGAGCGGATAGGTTTAATTCAACAGCCTTTAATCTCATCCTTTTAGCTTCAGAACCTCATACCAGAACACTAACATGAACCAGAACACTAACATGAGTCTGAACACTAACATGAACCAGAACACTGGTGAAGACCTGCTTTTCTTTCAGACTCCATGACGTGGATAAACAAGCACAGTTTTCTGTCCTGTGTTTCCAATTGGAGCAGAAGTTTGGGTGGGAGGTACAGCTCCAGTTAACATCATGACCATAAAACATGATTTGCTACTTTGCTATTGTTGGTTAGCAGTAGATTTAGTTTCATTATTAATTATAATGCATCTGATTGGACCAAAAATTGAATCCACCTCTGAGTGCAAGATGAGTCAACAGTAAGTTCTGACCTCATCGGTGAAGAAAATCAACATCCATCATCTCACCAATCCACATGTGGAGATCTGCTCCCTGGTCATCCCTGATGTTCAGCACAAGGTAGGAGTCGCCGTTGAAGAAAGCTCCGATCTCAGCAGCATCCAGAGGGACAGCTTTCATCTTCTCCACCCGCCAAACCCTGAGGCCCGGCTGCTTGACCTCGTCCCCAAACTGCCCGGGGGCAGCCTGGAACGGAAGCATCCTGCAAAACAGACATGATGGTGAGGAGAGAAAAATAACCAACAAACGGAAGTTTAAAGTCCCAGATCCCGTGTCAGGAGACAACTGCTTTAGGACCTGTTAGATGCATCAAGTGCTTCCAAAATGTTGCTTACTGGAATGTGTTGTGAAATAAAAAGCAGTTGTGTGACAAACAGAGACTGAATCGTTGTTCAGTCACTGAACACATAGTATTGTAAAGTTCATTCATCTATAGTACAGTGGGCATGATGCCAGTATAAACCCATAAACTGCAACATAATATAACCTGATGAAGTATTTATAACTCCAGAAGTATTTTTAGCTATACAACTGTAAAATATTAAAGATTAATGAAACATTTCACAAACGGTTTTAAGGACTAAAAATTTTAAAATGTTCTTATAAGCAAAAGTAACGCTAATACAACATCTTAAACTGGATTTTGAAAGTTCCTACACCTTTAATCTAACATGTTTTTTATTAATGGAAATGTTAGGAAAACGTTCTTACAACCTAAAACTGTTAGCAGGGAAGACAACAGAACTTAAGATCTAAGCTTCTCTCTGACAGTAAATGACAACAGAACAAACAAACACACTGATCCACTTAACTGCATAACCCCTTCAGCCAGTTCCGGCATGATTCTGAGTCCGGCTCGGTTCTGTTTGTATTTGTGTGTGTGTTTCACTGGCCTTGTTAGTTTATATGTGAGCAGTAACTGGACACGGGAGAATGATCCGAGGACGGCCCACACGCAGCGAGGAGAGTCGGGTTGCCTGACACATCCATCTTTCCTCCACTCATCTGATTCAGAGAGAACAAACAAAACAGTGGGAAGAGTCGGAATCAGCGACTGTCAGGGCCAAAGAGTGAATGATGAGTGAAACGTTTATAAAGCAGACAGCAGTCCAAACTCTGAGATGAACTGATGATGGAGGGAGTTAAATACATGTGAAATGTAAGAAACTGATAAACACAGAGACACATAAACTTGAGAACAATTTAATTAATAGTAATTTTGTGCTTGTGAAGACATAGAACAAATTATTTCTGTAATATTTATATAGTAATTTTATATTAAGCTTTTCAGGAATTCTGACTAAAGACCGCATTGATATTTTTTTAACGCTGGCATTTAAAAAGTACATGAATAACATGTGAAAACTAGCGTGTTTTGAAAACTTCAAAAGTTAAACACTCAAGTGTTTATGAGGAGACGTGAACAGAGTGTTTCTCATCTGAGATGAATTTGGTACAGCAGACATTAGGTCATGAAAGATGTCTGGTTTTGAGGGTCATCTGTCAATGATGAATTATGTTGTAGTGTTTTACCTGTCAGTAGTATAAGTGTGGATGCTGCTAACATTTGAGATAGGAGAGATTGAATGAAGGTCACGTCCTAATTCTTATCCAGTCTTCTTAAACAGACCCTCACATGAACAAACAGGCATCTAAAAAACGACAGGGAGAACAAAACAGACACAACAAGAGCAAGATTAAAAGTCACCGATTTGTTAATGGTTAAATAAGTTATTTACTTGTTTTGAATTGTGGTGACTGCAAAAGAACAGAATGTTTAAACAATGAAAGTAGTTGTTTACATGGGAAATTTCTTCCGGGTGTCTTTGCATTACTCACCCAGTTGCAAAGCTTTTTTTTAGTCAGCGCTTGTCTTTAGAACAATCTAGAACATGCACACGATATCTGATCTTCATAACTGAAGAGAGCGAAGCGAAACCAGGCGTGAAGTTCATGTTATGGCCAAGACTGAATTCTGATGCTCAAGATCACAGAAATTGTAGCTTTAGCGGCTTGTTGAAAATAAATTGGATGTAAAATGATGCACAGGTAAAACTACAAATACAAACCTGCAAGATACAGACACACAAATCACAGATTTATTTAGGAATGAGAAATTACAAATTCCATAACGGCCAAATATCAGAAATTTGGTGTTCCTGCAAGTGGCTCCTCTCTGAATACTTGTAGTTCCCTTCTGAACGTCTTTTAATAATGAAACCAAACAACAATATTAGTCAAAGTTTTTATTTTTCCAAGTCAAAAACAAACAAAAAATACATACAGAGAGTGAAGTAATCAGATTGAAGTTTATACAGTGGCAATTTCTTAAACTTAAATTCTCCTTTCATCAAACCCCACCAGTATTTAGTCAAGCTCTAGAAAACCCTGTTCTTACCACTCATACACACACACACACACACTTACTCACGGTACAGAGTTTATCTGGACTTGTTTGAAAGAACCATTAAACTAAAAGGCAAACAAGGGCATTAAAGAGACGTGACCAAACTCTCCCTAATCTAAGGCCTTGAAACTAAATCTGAAATAAGCAAGCGCATCAAAGTCATTTTCAGGTTAACAAAACACCACAAGCATCCATCTGAACAGAAGTGAAGGGCGTTTGCTCAGTATAGAGTCTAAATGCGGGTCAAAACGTCTCTATCGCCCTCTACTGGTAAAGCAAATAACATTGAATCGATTCTGTACCGGCTTGACAGTGAATTTCACGAGACGATTTAGATTAACACGTGACCATAATGTCTACAGGCAAATCACGCCAATACAAAATGGTGCATATTTAAAAAACAAAGATCTTTAAAGCACTTAATTCCAAGAGCGAGGCTGACCGAAAGCACAACTACAAAGCTAGCACATGAAAACTGTATAAATGCTCATAATTCACACAAAAGAACAGCAACTGTACTTCAATAACGTGAACAGATTATTCAGAATAAAGGGTTGAGAACTGGGAAGGACTGGGAAGGGTTTGAACCCAGAGGGGTTTAAAACATTAACATTACTGTGCAGCTAAAGTATTAAGCCATCATTCAACCCCACACACAGATAAAAGAAAATAAAATGTAAGCTTCTGTGTAGACAGAGGTACAAAACAACTGGTTAAAGCCTTGGTTAGCAGTTGCTGAAATAAATTACTGGGCGGATGCTGGTGAGATATAAGGCTTGCATCTGTAGGGATGGAGAGATTTGGGGACATTTGTGAAGAAAAATGACACCTCAACTCAGGCACCCGTTCTTGCCGTCCAATTTGTGAGGGTAAATCGCTGTACAACACTTTTACTCGTATCAGGGGCTGGGAAACATAACACTACAGTATTACAAGACAGTTTTTAATCTGAAAAGTAAGAGTCGCCCTCGACAGCTGAAAATGCCACTAATAAACACCCACCTCCTGTTTTAGAAGCAACATTTTTCATGAGTGAACTTATTTGACGAAACATCAACATTTAAACATGTCAGTCCTGACCTCCAACGTGCAAGAAAAAAACATTAACTGGCAACAAGCGCTTATTTACACTGACAAAAGATGTTTCTGTAGAACACGAAAGGTCAGTTTCTCCTTTCTATTGAAGCTATAAAGATTTTTCAAGGTTTCCTTTTGAAACTTTTAGATAGATACAATCCACTGTTTTCTGTTTGAAGGCTTTTGGCAATACTTCAAGATCTTTGATTTTCTTTACATCCAACACTGAATTTTACAGAACATAAAGGGAGAAAATGAATGAATGGGAAGGACTGATTCTCTTCTCCAGAAACGCAGTCAGTCTCCTGCATATATATCCACTCATTTTGAGTTACTGCTTTGTAATCTCCGCTTAAATTTGAAACAACCAAAACGATCTATACAGAGGCAGCCTGTTTGGCTTTCAGTTCAATCCATAGATGCGACCAGCCCATTTAGAGAGGCTGTTTAAGAAAAGTCCAAAAGGAAAAAAACAAACAAACAAAAGACTTCATATGTGGGATCCCAGGTTCCTCGGGCTTCTCCAAAAACAACCCTGGCTGAGTGGCTTTCCATCAGTCTTTGCTCCAGGGTCAGAGTGCCAAGGGTAGAAGTTGGACAAATCTTGGACCAGACCATCTTTAGTTATTCTCCTCATCGCTGTCATCAGGACTGATGGCTGGGCTGTAGGTTGGAGAAGTGGGGCTGTAGCCAGGAGAAGTGGGGCTGTAGGTGGAGCCCTTGGGGCTAGTTGGAGAGTAGGTGGGGGATGTTGGTGAGTATTTTGGAGAAGTTGGAGAATATGTTGGGGAGGTGGGGGAATATTTGGGGCTGGTTGGGGTGTAGGTTGGAGAAGTTGGGGAGTAAGTAGGGGAGGTGGGGCTGTACTTGGGGGTGGTTGGAGAGTAGGTTGGAGAGGTTGGACTGTATTTGGGTGAAGTAGGGGAGTATTTCGGGGAAGTGGGTGAATATTTGGGGGATGTAGGGGTGTACTCGGGGGAACTTGGACTATAGGAAGGAGAGGTGGGAGTGTATTTTGGAGAGGTGGGGGAATATGATGGAGAACTTGGGCTGTATGAGGGTGAACTTGGGGTGTAGGTGGGAGACTGTGGGGTGTAGCGTGGGCTGGAGGGAGAGTAGGATGGCGAGGTGGGTGAGTATGAAGGTGATGTGGGGGARTAATTGGGGCTGGTTGGGGTATAATTGGGAGAGGTGGGCGAGTAGGAAGGAGAGGTGGGGCTATAAGAAGGAGAGGTTGGGGAGTAACTTGGCGATGTGGGTGTGTAGTTGGGTGAAGTGGGGCTGTAGCTTGGAGATGTTGGGGAGTAGGATGGTGAGGTTGGGGAGTAGCTAGGAGAGGTAGGAGAGTAGGACGGAGAGGTCGGGGAATAAGATGGAGAGGTGGGAGAGTAGGATGGTGATGTGGGGCTGTAGCTGGGGGAGGTTGGGCTGTAGCTGGGTGATGTAGGGCTATAGCTGGGCGACGTGGGCGAGTATGATGGTGAGGTGGGCGAGTAAGATGGTGAAGTTGGAGAGTAAGAAGGTGAGGTTGGAGAGTAACTGGGAGATGTTGGGGAGTAAGATGGAGATGTGGGGGAGTACGAAGGTGAGGTGGGTGAGTAGGAAGGAGATGTGGGGCTGTAGTTTGGACTGGTGGGAGAATAAGATGGTGAAGTTGGAGAGTAAGATGGAGAGGTTGGGGAGTAGCCAGGACTTTGTGGGGTGTAACCACCAGGAGAACGAGGCTCATAGGCAGGAGAAGTTGGAGAGTAGTTAGGAGACAGTGCTCCTGAAAGAGAGGAAAGAAAACATTGATTACTGCCATGTTTAGCTTGCAACTTATAAACACAACTGGACAAAAAGCATCAAACGGTTCAACCAGATCAGGACTACAATAAACAGTTGAGTTACCTGGTGAGGGGATGTAAGGGCTGGCTGGTCCAGGTGATCCAGGAGAACCAGGGGTAGGGGACCAGGCAGGAGAGTAGCCAGGTGAGAAACCACTGGCATCAGACGCAGCGCTGGGAGAAAACCCTGCAGCACCAGGTGTCATTCCACTTCCTGTATAGGAAAGGAACAAGAACATGAAATAAAGACGATGAAGAAAATACACCAATGAACATTTTCACAGCAGAACGCGTCGCTTACCGACACTGGGCGACCAAGCACCATAGGCAGGTGTGGCCCCTGTGTTCCAGGGGGTCATGGCTGGAGACATGCCACTCATGGGGCTGGGGGCGGAGCCAAAGAACATACCCGTGGCTAGGAAGGAGAAAGCAAACATTTTAGGTTTACATTTCAGGAAACCAGAACGAAAATTTTGAAGCTCTTGTTCCACTTACGTCCTGCGACGCTGATACCAGGGATGTTGGTCGGAATCTCCATGCCATACTTGCACTTCTCAGCATCCAACAACAGGTCAAAGCAACCGGTGCCTGCAGGAGCAAGCTGCCCCAGCATGATGTTCTCAGATACTCCTTTCATTGGGTCACTTTCACCATGAGATGAAGCCTCCATCAACACATCCACCTGCAGAGGGATAAGAAGTGAATTTCGGTCAAAAGAAAAATAAAACTCTTAAAGATTTACCCAGACCACATTTATTGACCTAGAACAAAAAGCCACAGTAATGATCTCACCGTCTCTTCAAAGGAGCACTTCATAAGCGGTCCAGTATCCTGCCTGTTGATGCCATGACGAGTGATGGCCATGAGATGCCCTCTACAGGTCATTGTGTCACACAGCAAGGCAAGATGGCGGTAGTTGACGTAAGAACCATCGAAGGAGATGACGTGGTACAACTCTCTCTCCAGGGCCTTACGCACGGCCTCAATACCGAGAACCTGGAGGTGAAAACAAGATGTTAGTAATGGTTCTTTGTCTTTTCAAAACCTAAAGGTGCAGCAAACGATTTCTGTTGATAGAGTAATGTTTGTTACATTAAAACCATTTACAAAGCCAGGAAGCAAAGAATTTTTCAAGTGCAAAACAAATACCTGGCAAATCAGAAGTTTATCATAAATCACTTATTGCATCTTTCATTGGTCACCGCATTTACAGCCATTAGCAACAGAACTGAAGTGAATTCTTACAGTGAAGATCTCAACGATGTCATTGGAGGTGGTCCTGACAGGGTCCACGTCCTTCTCGCTAAGGACCCTCATGAGACTCACACCATCGGTTTCCAAAATCCACTCCTGCAGGGCTTTAAACTCACCCTCCTCTGTGATGATGATTTTCTTCTTGTTGTCCGTCTGCGGAAGATGCATGTAGACCTGCAGGGACAGAAAGTAGGAGATGATGGAAATCACGGCCTGTTAGACGTTTTATAACAATGTTTTGTGGTCAAAGGGAGGGAAAGTACTTTGCTGATCTGCTCGATGCCTTGCAGGGTCATGTCTGTCAGCATGTTGGATTCAATGCAGCGGAGGAAGACATCGTCATCCATTTTATCCACCACTTCTTCATCCTGGACAAGACATTTAAGAGCTTTATCATTGGGTGATGTATTGAATAGCTACAGTCACGCTTGGGTGAATTGTATTGCATTGGAATATGTTAATCACAGTAGCATTTAGAAACAAACATTGTAAAAGATTTAAACGTTCATATATTTTTAAGCATTGTGAAAAACATCAAGTGGACTTATTGACCAAAGACCAACCTCCTGGAATTTGTTTTCGTCGCTATTCATGATGCGAATTCGCAGCACCAGTTTCTCAGCATTGTCGTCATTAAAGATGCAGTTTAGGTCATCACCAAAACCTGGAAGACAGAGAAATTAGCGCTCGATTGCACTTAGTTTTCCCCAAACCAGCCATGCTTGTTTCTCACGCTCACCTGCATTGATCTTCTCTGCGATCTGCTCCATGGTTAGCTTGCGGTCAGTCATGTGTTTGCGGTCAAGCTCGATACGCAGCAGCCAGGGTGAAATGCGGGTCACGTCAAAGTCGGGCATCTCATAGTACACGTTCACCCACTCCTGATCCTCGGTCACCACCGTGTTCTGTGGGTTTGGGTCGTAATAAATGGCCGTGTTGGCAGTGACCTTGCGCAGGGTCGTGTGCTCCAAGCGACACAGGATGTCTTTGGCTCTCTCTGCGTCACGGGCCGCTTGGCCCAGGAGAAACACGGTCAGGGAGGGGGTCTTGGGTCGTTTGGAGATGTTGATGAGCTCTTTGAGACGAGGCACACCGAGGGTGACGTTTTTGGCGGACACACCGGCGTAGTGGAATGTGTTAAGGGTCATCTGAGTGGCAGGCTCTCCTAAAGATTGAGCGGCCAGGGCACCGACCATCTCACCTGGGTGAGCCTAAAAAAAAAAGGAACATTTACTTACTGACCTGTAATTCCTTAATATGAGCTCTTTAAGAGCTAAAGGCATTTAGCATAAAGAAAATGCTTTTCCATATCCTGCTTAACAGGAAGTAACTGCACTCAAACTTACAATGGATTGGTTGAATTTGGTCTCAATTTCTCCCAGCAGCCAATCAAAAGCCTCTGTGCTAAGGCGGAACTCCTCGGTCATCCGCCTTGAGCAGAGGGTGGAGCGCAGGTGGATGTTGAAGAGCAAGGTGGCGTTCTCTTGCGCTTGCCTGCTTAGCTGGTCGTCACCGTTGACAATCACCAGCTTCTTACTCAACTCCTTCACTCCTGCACAAAGGTAACAGGAAACAACATTACCAAGGAAACGGTCGTAGTGACAAATGCCTCATAACGCTGTCAGAAGCCATTTATTATAAAAGATGAATGTTATAAAAGTGAGAACCTTTGCTTGTGCTAAAAACTTGTTACTGTTCTTTTGAATAACATTTTATTGCACTAAAAACAGGTTTAAAATCAACCTGAGGCTGCTGCTTTGACTTCAAGCAACTGCAGATAAAACATTTTGTTTTATGACACATTTACCAGTCACAGTACAACTGTATGGTCAAGCGTACACCATGTCTTCAGTAAAGTATGAAAGGTGCATATACTGAACTGTCAAAACATTTGCATCTAATTTGTTCGTTCCACCCACCTTCCACAACCCGTGCCGGGTTCAGGTCTGTTGGTGTCCGCGGATTAATGCGGAAGATCTTCTGAGCATTCCAGATCATTCTAGCCAGATTGCACGGAAGAACCACCTACAAGAAACATGGTATGTTCTGAAGACTGGGTTGCCAAGCCTGACCAACTTAGTTTTGGTACATCGTTCTTTGTAAATGAAAGAGGCACATCTAAGGTTCACACCTTGCTGTCTCCAGTGGGAAAAATGGCTCTCAGGACCTCTCGGTCTTCCTTCATTTTCTCAAACTCTCTTTCTAGTGAACTCTGAACGTGAGCGTTGGTCATCACATCTTTCACCACGTCCTCCTGCAGGGTGCGACGGAGAGCTCGCTCATTGGTGCAGTCAAACTTAAACCTGTAAGTAAAATGTTATGAATTCAGTGATTTTGGAAGAAACTCGTTTTCAGACCTGTTAGGTCAGAGCCAACAGCCAGAAAGATGCAGAACATCTACATGCAGACTCACTTCTTCTGAAAGGCTTTGTTGGAAGGCTTAAGGGTGGCCATGTTCTGGAACTCCACAGCTTCTCCTGCCAGCCCGTCTTCTCCATATCTCAGCTGGACCACCTGGTTGATGGAGTTCCTGACCGTAGCGTCATACTTGACCATCACAGACTCCATGGACTTGATCAGACGACGCTGAATGTAACCTGAAGTGATCAGAAAGGAACCAAATTCAGGAACTGAGCTTCACAAGGTAACATCAATAAACTGAGACCTATACTTTACTAACATTTATGGCGTTATTACCTGTCTCAGCAGTTTTCACAGCTGTGTCGATCAGACCCTCTCTGCCTCCCATGGCGTGAAAGAAGAACTCCGTTGGTGTGAGACCGGCCAAATAAGAGTTTTCCACAAATCCTCTACTCTCTGGACCATAATCGTCTTTGATAAAGTGAGGAAGAGTGCGGTGCTTGAAACCGAAAGGGATTCGCTTTCCCTCAACGTTCTGCTGGCCCACCACAGCAATAACCTGAAAGAATGGACCATAAAAAACTTGTGTAAGACACAAATGTAACAGTGGGATGTCCTACTGTTGCATAGAAGAGCAAAGCTCACCTGTGAAATGTTAATTTTGGAGCCTTTTGATCCAGCCACCACCATAGATTTGAAGTTGTTGTACTCAGACAGGGATTTCTGAGCAGAGGATCCAGTCTTGTCACGGGCATCGTTCAGGATTCGGTTGACCTGGTTCTCAAAGGTCTGCCTCAGAGTGTTACCTGGAGTGGGCTCCAGCTCATTGTTGTGGGCTTTCTCAATGACCTGCAAGGAAGCAAACATGGATGAATTGTGAAGTTCTCCAAAGTTCTCAATGGCAGCTAATCTTCAGCAAGTCAGTTGATCTTACCTCTATCACATCCTGTTTGGCTTTCTTAATAGTGTTTTGGATGTCCTGATAGGTCGCTTTATCAGCAATGGAATCTCCAATACCGATAGAGTGACCTGTAGAAGACAGGAACAGTTAATGAGTAGGAAATCTACTGAAACTTCAGACTTGAGAACTTCAGACAAACGCTTTATACCCTCAATGAGAAGCCAGTTGTTGACGACGGTCTGGATATTGGAATAGAAGAGTCTTGTGATGTCGTGGCCCATCTCAAGGTAGGAGATATGGACCAGCGAGCCCGCTGATGTTCCCAGAGACTTCTTACACAGGATGCCCATGATCAGCTCTCCGTTCTCCACAATTACCTGCAAAACACACCGATTGGTCAGAAAACCTGATTTATTTATCCAGTTAAGAACGTTGTTTTTATCGGCACGCTGTTGCACCTTGGTGTCTCCAGGGGAGATGTGTTTATAGGGTCCGCTGTCCTCCTCATCGGGGTGAGTGCTGTGCGTGCGGATGGCATTAATGTGTCCAGGGATGATCAGACTGAAGATCTGTTTGCCCGTCCAGAGAGGTCGAGGCTTGAAGATGGCAGGTTGTGGCATCTTACCGTCCCACGTGGAGAGGAACATGAGGAGGTTCATCACCTCACCCTGAAACACAACATACAAGCAAACATTTAAAGCATCAAAAAGTTGACTAACACTTTATAAACAATAATAACAGCTATTAATAAAAAAAATCCTTTTAACTATAAATAAAACTTGAATTGTAAAGTGACAATGCGTCACTGGATTTGTAAACGCACCCTTTCTAAGAACACGTCTCTCTTGGTGAACTTGCGCACGGCTGTGAGTGTGTCCTGCACGATGCCCATGACGGGTCTGTTGGACTGAGGTGTGACGATCATACGAGGCACCATGGCCAGTTCCTGGATCTCAGCACGCGTCTCCAGAGACTGCGGCAAGTGCAGGTTCATCTCATCGCCGTCAAAGTCAGCGTTGTATGGGGTCGTCACACTACAGGTACAAAGAGTAGTTCTTTAATACGTTCATCATCTCAGGCAACACTATGACAGATTAAATCTTGATGATTTGGCGTACCTGAGATTAAGTCGAAATGTAGACCAAGGTAGGATTCGAACTCTGTGTCCCATCATGGACATCTTGTGCAGTGTTGGCTGTCTGTTGAACACGATAATGTCGCCATCACACATGTGCCGTTCGACCTGAAATGAACACAAGGGTTTTTTAATGCTTTGCTCATCATGTTTCTTGAATTCTAACATTCATCTCAACTTTTCCTAGCAACAGACAGACAAAACTAACTTTGTATCCTATCTGAAGGTGAAGGTCACTTGGTTTAGGGTGGAAACGCAGATCAATTCTGTCTCCGTTGTCACGGATGATGTATTTGGCTCCAGGATACTGACTGTTACCTCGTCTCACAAGCTCTTGAAGTCTGCAAAATTAAAAAAAAAAAAAAAAAAAAAAAAAAAATTTGTAAGCAAAACTGAGTTAATGGGCAAACAAAAACTTTTCCTGTAGTCCGTTTCTGCAGCTCAACTGCTGTTTGGGGCACAAGAAGTTGAGGGTTCGATTCATAGTGAAAACGCATACTAATAAAATAAATTATAAATTATCACTGGATAAAAACATTTGCCAAATGAATAAATGTAAATGTGTTCATGCTTATACTTGATTTTTAACGCATGTCAACACTGTTTTGGAGACCTTTGGGAAAATTAAGGCCATCAACATGTACACTGAGAAAGATTGTGCAACCTAAAACACATAAAGCAACAAATATACGTTACCTGTCAATGTTAAAGGGTGTGACGATCTCAGGGAAGGTCATGTTTGCAGCAATGGATCGAGGAACTCCCACCTGATCGATCTGCAGGTTGGGGTCTGGTGTGATGACGGTTCGGGCAGAAAAGTCGACACGTTTGCCCATCAGATTACCTCTGACGCGGCCTTCCTTACCCTTCAGCCGCTGCTTGATAGATTTTAGCGGGCGGCCGGACTTCTGCATGGCCTAAAACAGAAAGCACACAAAAACAACGTCTTTATTTTGAGTGGGACTACAATGTCAAGCTTTGAAAAATATCACAGTCCACTAATGAACAAATTACTTTTACCATGATAACTAAAGAGACAAAGTCTTCCTTCATTAAAAGGCATGTAGGCCAAATTCTTAATGTGCTCTTCTGCTGGACTGATGTGGTCAGAACATGTGATGGTCACCAAGCAGATGAAACGATTGAAGTGGCCATTTAGTGCAAACATAAGTGCCATGGTTTATGTAACAGTATTTACTTTAGGGGAAAGTCAATCATTCAGGTTTTACAATATTATATAATTCAAGGGTTCTGCTAATGTTCTCCAGTGTACCTCTACTGTACCGTGCAGAACTTACTCTTGGTAGACCTGGAAGTTCATTGTCCACCATGGTGGCCACATGAAACTGAAGCAGCTTGACATCCTCTAAGATGACATGAGCTGCAGCTCCGCTCTGCTCGTTCCTTCTCAGCTGGTTATTGATCTTCACAATGTCAGCCAACTTATGAGTCAAATCATCCTGGGGGAAAGATTGTACAAATGAAATCAGAACTATAACAGCCATCACTGCTAAACTCTGACTTCTTTACGTCTGTTTTAGAAGAAATGCCAACCTGGTTTCTGGCAGAACCCTGCATGACCACAGCAGGTCTCACAGCAAGAGGGGGCACCGGCAAAACGGTCACGATCATCCACTCCGGACGGGCGTATTTTGGGTCCATGCCCAGGATGATGTCCTCCTCATCTGAAATGCGTTTGAAGATCTCATACACGCGTTCAGGGCTGAGGAGAATCTTCTTCTCCTGAGAGTCTTCGTTGACGTGTTTCCACTCCGCATACAGCTCCAGGCCGGAGCGGGAGATGCGTGGCTGATATCTACCACAGCCTCCGTGACCCTTGAGAAGATAATTCAAAGTCAGCGTGATAAACATCTACACAACATTTGAACTCCAAGAATGCCAAAGCTTGTGAAACATGACTTTAGTTCTGCACCTTTTCTTTGGTGAGGTCTTCTTCAGTCTCCTGCTGCTCCACTCCAAACTTGTTGTCCATCTCTTCTCCACCCTCGCAGATGTTTTTCCCTTTACAGAGGTCATAGACATGTGTCAGCCGCTTCCGTGGCTGCCCCTTCGACTTGAGCAGGATGTCTTTGATTTTGGGATTGTTCTGGGGGGAAAAAAAACAAATGTAATTAAGAACCACGTTTTACCAAATGATAACACTGTCTGTTCAACATGAAGATATCTGGGAATGTTACATACCGCATCGACAAGAAGCTTTGAACAGAAGAAACAGACACAACGTAGGACTTTCATAATCTTTGTCACATAGCCGACATGAAAGACCGGCTTAGCCAGCTCAATGTGTCCAAAATGACCAGGACATTCAGTCATGTTACCTACAGGACAAAAAACAAAATTACACAAGATACACTTTCATAACATGCTTAATACAATAAACATGTATTATAACACAAATAATCAGCATTTGAACGTACCTGCACAAGTCTGGCATTTGCCCGACCTCTCGATCACCCCTTGCCTGGGGTCCATAAGTCCACCCAGTTTAGGACGTCCTCCCTCGGTGGTCTCGGGGTACTTGATGCCCCCTTCAGTAACGGACATCCGTTTCTGAAAACAGCATAATGATAAAAGCTTCATACAAACACACTTTTCACACAAATTTGGGGCAACAAAAAGAGCCTTCAGCGTACACCAAAACGTTACGAATAAATCTTGGCTAAATGCATGAATGCATCTAAACATAGTTTTATTGCACACACAAAATCCACCCAAATCTTAATTCAGTTCCTTCATAAAAATGTGACATTTATTGTAATCTTACTGAACAAAAACGAAGCACTAGTGGGTTTATTACACTTAAATATCACAGCCCCAAAACAATATTTTTGTTACAGGTTTATTGCATAACCCTCTCCTGCACAGACCTGCTTTCAGGAACATGTACTTGAATAAAACCAAAGCATTCGTGTAAGATTCACACACTTTATTGTCATTAATGAAACACAAGTCACAACGTGTAAGTCTGGGGGTAACTGTATGCAAACCATGTGCCTGCCAAAACCCCATATCAAACGGACAATAAACACAAACAAGTAAATGATATAACCAGTGCTTGTCTGTTAATGTTTAACTGTTAACCCAGGACTCGTGTAGTGTTTGTTCAACTTTAACACATGCTAGAAGCGTTGGCTAGCCGGCTATGTTAGCTACAACACAGGCTCAAAGACAGCGTTATTTAATAGGATTTTAGCACGACGAGGATGGAGTAACACAGCAACACTGAAAGAATGAACAGTATACCCCTCTCCAGGGAGAAACCTACAAGTTCATCAGGGCTGAGGATGCCGAACTGCACTCTCCGGATGAGGCGCATTGGGCATGCGCTGTCGCTGGAAGGCGGTCCGTGCATCCTGTCTATTCAAAGAGACGCGTCCTCCCCCGGCACGCCGCTTTGTAAGAAGGAACCGCTCTGAAACGCCACTAAGACTCTTCTGGCACGCAATGGTGACCGGAACGCGTCCGATGGCGGTTTCCCACCGTCTTCCTACTGAATGTGCTTTTAAATCTGTGTTTATATACTAACTATTAGAGCGACCGGTAAGCCCTTCCCCTCTCCCCGATCTAAACTCCGGTGCGCTCTCAGCGCATCTGAGGGAAAACGGTTCTCGCACGTCTTTATATAGACTGTACGCTTTGCTACAGGTTTACACGGGCTGGCCGGCACGGGCTGAACAGTCGGTAGGCGGGGCGGGGATCACCGTTTCTCAGCGCTTATTGGCGGCGAGGCGGCGGTTCATGAATTATTCAGTAAATTTGACGCGGAACCAATGGCGGCGTGGCGACGTCGAGACCGACGAATCACAGACAGGCAAGGGCGGGATACGACAAACGAGGAGACTCGATAGGCGCATACAAACCAGGGGCGGGTCTTTTAACGCCCTACGTGTGAATATTAAACATAATTCAGATTCTCAGAACCCTATTGGTCCAAATTCTCATTAACATACATGAGCGCAGAGCAACTGGCCAATCGCGACGGTCAGAAAAATAACATCCTCAGGACCCGCCTTCTTCACGAACTTTGCCGATTTTGCCCGAGTGCCATTTTCCACCCAAAAAAACTCGCGCTGTTCGTCCGTCTCGCTCTGGATCCGCTAACAGCGCTGCAACAGAAGCTCGTGCGCGAGGCCTGCGCCTGCCACCGCAGATCCGCGCGTCTATTTACACTCAAATGCGTTTTTATGAAGCTCGAGTTACGCGGTTGATTTCGTTTCACGCTTTTGTTTAAATTTGCCGAGGCTTTTTTCTACGATTTCCACGTTTCTTTACGTTTCGTGGGAAAATGCAAGAATCCACGAGGTCGCGTTAGGGGACACGCCGGACGGCGCGCGCTTTATTCGGTATGCGCGTTTGGAGAGTCCGCTGAAAGCCCGGCGCGCTGGATTCGTTGTCTTTAATAGAAAAAACGCCACAGAACCGGTTTTGTTTCAAACACTGAGCGTTTTTAAAGCGATTGTGAGAATATTGTGTTATTACGGGTGTGTTATTAAATAAACAGCGAGGTGGTACATTTTAGGCCGTTGTGATCGTCAGACAGTCGCTAGCTTACGGCGTATTGTGATCGTTTATACACGTTAACAACGAGCGTATAAAACTGTTAAAGACATTAAAATACATGTATAGTGTTATTATTTATGTAGTTAGGTATCTGTGTGATAAAACGGGGTGTAAAATGTTATTTTACCCAGCGATCGTGGGGAGTTTGTGCTAGTCTTTAGCCGCCATCCTTTGTGGAATTTCAGCATTAATCGTCGCTGCGCGTTTAGCTTTTATCTGCGTTTAAAATGTAGGTTTTTGTTTAGTGTTATTATGTTTAAATGTGTTTTATGGTACAAAACAACGATGTTTTACTACATGATCGCGGTGTTGTTAATTATAGTTTTACTTTAACAGGTTAAAATGCAGAACAAACGTTTGGTTTGGTCACATACTTTATCGTTTTTGAGTTTCATGTTTATAAAGACACGAGAAACGCGTCAGGCTGTGTTTAAACTGAGATTTTATGATTTGTTTTTTATGTTAAACTTGGTCTTGACTTTATTAGTTTGTATTGATGTGGTTGTTAAGCGAGCATGTGTCGTATCGCGTTAGCATGTTAGCCTGTTAGCATCAAGGTTACGCGGTTGTGAGCGTAACTAGGTGTTTGTTTAAACTAAAACATCTCCTTTAAAGCTGAAGTTCAGACATGAGGCATTAATGCTTTTTAACGACACGGGTATTAATAGTTGAAGAAGTTGGTTACTGTCATCTTAAAGCTAATCGGATAACAGGATTGTCGCCTCAACTCTTGCATCCGATTTATTCGTTTTACTTCAATAAACTATTTCATACGAAGCATTTCAAGATTTTATAAGACAATCGACATAAACCACCGTCTTATTTTGCTTGAATACTCGCATTTGGGACGGAAAGCATCGCGAGTCGGTCCTTATTTACAGTCTTATATAAAGTCCATGTCTGTAAAACATCAGGATCGCGATTATTCTGGATGAATCTCTGAAACGACACGTTACCGACGTTTGTTTATGTGTTTGTCTGTGTTTGTCTGTGTTTTTGGACGGTATCCTCGTATATGGCGGTACGGTGAGAGGAACAAACATGGAGTCGTGCGTCTGTTGGGCGGGTTTACAGACAGGAAGGGAAACGGATCCGGACGAGTTCGGGCTAAACTCTCAAACCTTTTCATCATCATCCACAAACTTCAGACCGAAGCTGGTTTTGTTGTCTTGTTCACTTGATGTTTTTTATTTTGCCACAATGTTTGCATGTTTAAAATGATTGTTATTTCAGTGTTGTTGTTGACTGTTTAAATCAGGTGGTGTTGGTGTTGATGCATGAAATGTTTACGTGTTTTATGTGTGTTTTGCATCTGAATTAAATGGTTGTTTCACTGTTTCTGTAAGTCTGTCTATTATAAAGCTCAGATTGTTATCATGTGTGTTTTAAGGAGAAACTCATGTGAACGTGCGTCTGTAACAAACAGCGCCACCGCGTGGCAGATGCTTCCTGTAGTTACGCAACTGTGAGCCTCGTGGCTTTAGTCTGACCTGTAATAAAGTTGAGCACAAGTTCACAGTTCCGTTCTGTACAAACTGTTTAACTATTAAATTATAACGTGAAGATCATTCAACTGTATTGTTTGTGTGGTTGTATTACTCTTCATTCTTTTACAGATAAAAATATACAGGCAACAAATGCACAAACTACATTTGTGGTGGATCAAAATCTAATCTTTGACTAGATTAAAATCTGTTCAGGTGAATTGCCTATTAACAACTTAAGCCATTTTATTACATTTAGTAACGTTGGCAATTGTAGTACAAGTAAGATGCTGACCTTAAACATTGATGGACATTTGGCACAAAATGACAAACTCTTATGAAAGTAATTCTTTAATATTCTGTTTAGGATCAATTAAAGTGGAAAAATGTTTCTAATCTCCTAAATAAAACTGGTGTTACATTGTCTGTATTACATACAATAATTAAATGTTAAGGTACTACATAATGTCTTAAGATATTATTACCAAACAAGATATTTAATGTCCTGTGTATTTAATAAAACGCACCTTATGGACACTTTCCATGGTCGTGGCCATTTAAATCTATAACAAAACCCTTCCTACACGTCTGTAATGTTTTCTAAATGGACATGGGGCGCAGAGAGACCCCCTCAAACTACAGATCAGAGGAGAGACACGACCACTAGATGGTGTCTGTAATCCCACCACAGCCACGTGTTAGTGATCACGAGACTGCAGCACATATAAGTGAGAGTTTAACCTGAGTTAGTGACAATGACTGAAGGCTCACCAAGCAGAAGTGTTTGCAAATATGTATTTTATAACAATGACAATTTAACAAAGAACTTTGTTGGTTGGAAAATGTTAAATACAGGGACAAAGATAAATAAAGATATTTTAAGCATTCATTCTAACACATCACTGATTGTGTCTTTAATACTGAAATCATTCTAAGCATAAAGAGTTGAAATCTCATTTTCTACACAACTCTCACTCTAAACCTCCCAGATAAATCCGTTCAGCTAGTCACAAATACTTCATAAATAAACAGTTATTGGTTTTCTATCCATAACTAACAATTTACTACACGTATCTCTCTTCCCTCATTAAGGGGGTGTTAAAAAGTACAACGTTAGACATCTTTACACGTCCTGCATTCTTACTTTTAAGAACACACAAAACAACCACCTTTATATTGGCTGAAAACATTTACAAATAACTGAAGTAGCAAATGAAGAGGATTCATTATTATTTTAAGAGTTTGCTTTTAATTGGCTTCAGTGTTTTCAAGTCACACAGATTGTATACAGTATACAAGTTTTTTCAAAGCATTTAAAATGCAATGAAATGTTTAAATACTCCAAGACATCACAAGTGTTTCATTCAGTAAGTGTTTCTACACACAAAACACAATGAACAGAAATAACAAAGTGGTTATTTGAAAAAAACTGGAGTTGGATAAGAGCAAGAAAAGCAAGAATTAATATTTATTTTTAATGTGATAAAGGAAAGATTGTATGAGGTGTTTATAATCTACGTTTGTAAACTCATCTCATGCACTTACACTAATAATATTAATAAAACTCAGTCAGAGGTTTAAATGAACATTAAATTTGTTTTCCAGTCCCAGAGACGCATCTGACAGCCGCTCTTTCCCAGAACTCACCAGGAGTCTGTGTGTGGCTAAGTCCAGATGTCCGGGGTCTTTTGTTACCGTGGCGATTCAGCCGGCCACTGCCTTTCATTAGTGTCTGCCGATCCATATGTCATGTTAAAATGGCCTTTGATCAACAGCAAACAGAGAAACGCTTGAAAATGCAAAGCAGATGAAGATTACAGAACGGCACATATTAGCATTTAAAATTTGACAAGATCGTTTAAAGTGTTGAATGACTGACAGGGAACAATTTGTAAAAAACACCCTTTCTGTCTACAGTTCTGAATTCATATTACAGTTCATAATAACTGAGTGTTCATGGTTACGTTAATGAAACGCTGACATGTTTTTACCAATGTGCTATAATAATAATTGCTATAATAATAACTCAATAACTCAAATGTACCTCAAATCAAATAGACATGCTCCTCTAATACACTTATTCCTTATCACTGATTTACTTTTTATCCACAAAACATCAACTGTCTGTGTGTTTTCTGGAGCATAAAACATCTTACAGCTTTTAAAAACTTCTCTTGTTGATAATGTTCTTATTTCCAATCAGATCTGAGCTGCTGTCGTGTATCAGACAAAACATGCACATGGATCGTAATCTTTCAATCAAGCTCATAATAATAAGAAGCAGAACACAAGAAACTGATTCTTAGAAAAGTGTGAGAAAAGTGACAAAGTTCCACCATTCGGAAAGATCATAAGAACAAGCCTCACTTCCATCCAGGTTCCCATGGTGACAAGTGGGCTGACATACAATAGAAGAGAAAAAGGGGTGCAAAAGAGAAAGAAAAAACAGAGAACAGGACCGAGGGGCACAGGGGAAAGAAATGTAGGATGGGGGCTGTAATGAGCGAGAGAAAGATATGAGAAAGTGCGATAAAAGCTTGGAAGACAGAAAAATGTCAGTGTGAATTCTGCTCTCTGTACGTCCTTTTGAGTGGAAAAATGGAAATGTAAAGATTATATGTTGCCAAATATTCTGTTAACAGGTGCAAAGCTTAACAGTGCATCGCTTTAGCAGGTTTAAACTGAAGTCGTCCAGACACACTCCTGTAAAAATGTACAGTAGTTTAATACAGATTACAGTGACAGTGGATCAGATGGACTGATCCAGCAAACGATGGGTGACTTTCCAGAACATTCTAACGCTCTTCAACAGCCCAAGAGACTTTGCCTGAAGCCTCAGTTATTATCTCCTAAAATGTTCTAGGGGAATAAAAATAGACAGGCATGGATGACATATAGTAAAAGCAGAGAACAATTTAATGAGTAAAAAATGTAAATCTCTGACTTAACTTCAGACTTTGGTTTCTCAGCCACGTTTGAGATGTTTATCGCTCTTCTACAACTTTCACCTGAAGGAGATTAAAACACCTGTGAGATTACTGCAGCCTGCCTCTCAGGAGCAAAGTATGAGATCTGAGATGTGGAAGCCTCAAGCAAACGTCTCGGTTTGATCTCTATCTCATCTCATAGCCGTGCAGGAGCAATAATCTTATGCGTGATTCATCTTTCCCATCTTTATTTGGCAGGGAAAAGCAGGGCACAGGGAACGTCTGCCCATCGTTCCAGTTCTGTTTCTCTGCTGTGTGAAATGGTGCGAAGGCCAAAATGGTGGACAGTCTGACAGCCTTCTGGCTTCTCGCTCGGCCAAGGACTTCAAATGTTTACTCGTCTGTTCCACCACTTCTCGCCATAAACGTCCTTTTCTCCAGTCAGAGCAGTGAAGAGTGGAGAAAATGGAAACCAAAGTGCATGCCCTCCTGTCTGATCTCAGTTTTGGCTACCTCACTTATTTAAATAGTTTCACTCAAGTATTGTCCCTCTCACACTCTTTATCTCTTGTCCCTTCATGTCTCTGTGTCCAGGCTTTTTTTCTGTTGGCATGGCTCCTGTTTGTTTTCAGCCATTTTGGGGACTGGCAGTGCTCGTAACAAACTGCTTAAATGGCGTCCTCTCACTCGTACGTTCTCTCTCTCCCTCTCACTCTTTCTCTCTGTGGCTCTCCCTCCCTTCATTTCTGTCATCACATTTGCTGTATGCAGAGTAAGGAGTGTGTAAATGTGTCTCATAATGAACGCAAATGTTAAATAGGAAGGGAATTGGAATTAAAATGAGGTGGGGGGGGGGGTTGGGGGAGATAAAAAATGCAAAACCAGCCCAGACTCACATATCAGTGGCAAACTGAAGTGAGAGAGCGGGTGAGTGAGAGAGAGAGAGAGAGAGAGAGAGGAGGGGTAGAGTCAGAGTGCGTAACAGTGGATCCTGCCCTCTGTCTGTGCACAGCGCTGGCCGTGTGCACGCGCCTTTCCCTGCTCTCTCTCTCTCTCACACGCACACGGGAACACGCAGACCAGGACACACAGAGCGAGGGTGGGAGAGTGAGAACACATCGCAGCTGAGATGCAGCAGAAGGGCTCTGAAGGTACGTTGTGTTGTTGTGCTGTTCTCGCAGGGGGAGCGAGGGACTTCTGTCTGATCCGTCTCTCTTTTCTTCTCTTCCTGCTTCATGTGTGTCTGTAACACTGATATCGATGTTGTTGTGATTCTGTGTGGACACAAGAATTGAGTGTGTGTGCGTTTGGGTGCGTGCTGATCACGGCCTGTCTGTCTTCACGCAGTTCTTTTTCACAGCTGCTCAGTCGCTCAGCGTTTACCGTAAAAGCAAGAAACGGACTTTGTGGATTTTAATTTCAATACGTGTCCTGTGTGTTTGATACTTTATGTTGTGGCAAGTTCACATGTGACAGAATTATATAAATAATGAAGGACTTCGTTTCAGAATGTCTCTCAGGCCTGTTTGCGCAACATTAACAACCCAGCGATGTTTTTCTTGTTTCTTAAACCGGTATCCACTCACAATGTTTATGCAAGGTGGATGTTATTAAGATACCAAAACAATGCACTTATGAAGTTATATATGTACTTACAAATATTCAGTTTTGTTGCTGTGTTGACCACACTTTGTTGCAGGCAACAGCACCTGCAAGGCCAAAGGGTCAGAGGTCATTAGAGGCAAAAGCAACCATGTTAAATGAACTTACTGAGGTGAATTTATGTTTATGACAGGATAAAGTTAAGTTATCTAGGCTTCAGGTCACAACACTGAGACATCCGCTACTGAAACTCTGATCTCATGGCTCATGCTAACACAGAGATTTTGTCAGGATTTTACAAAAAAGTCATCCATGTTACATTAGAAACACGGCAGGGCTGAACCTGTTTGACTCTAACCAAATGAGCTAAAAAACTCACGACAACATGGATGCAGGTTCAGTCATGATCTTAAGGAAGTAATTTGAGGTCACCATCGCTGTCTTCCCACTTCCCCTGTGAATGCAATATTCTCCCAGTTTTTCTCTACGTAGACAATTTCTCATATTACAGCAGCAGATTTATGGCAATCACTTGTCGAATTTATACTCAGCAGAGCATGTCAAAGACGGCGTGTAACACAGGCAGACTCACTGGTGCTCAGCCGTCACGCCAAATCACAGAGACACCAGAAATTGCTCTGGGGGAAACCAAAAGCTAAGAAATCAAGTTTTGAAGATACCATGAAACAAACCTCGCACCATCCGCCTCCATCTCCCAACTGCGTCCAAAACAGCCCAATGCTTCTTTCTCTCATTCCCCTCCCCTCGTCTCATCTCTGCTCTGGCCAGCCCCACCATGTTTTGGCCGAGGGTTGCGTAGAGTTCAGTATCTAGCGACAGCCCCCTTCTCACAGTACGACTCACCCTGGTGGGCCTCGCCACGGCCACACGGAAACAGGCGGCCTTCACTTGCTACCCTTTCTGACGCTGTTTGTTCTGCAGCCTCTTTACTGGCACAGCTAAATGAAAACTTCAGCTCATTGTCCTTGTTCAGCTCAAGAGTTTTTCAGTCTGAAACTTTCTACCACTTTCTAAAACAGTGTCTTTGGCATCAAACGAGGGTCTTTACCTGTTTATCCATCAGACAAAAGCACAGGCGTGACGATACGATGTCTCGCTCCTTTTCAACGTTCTGGAAGACAGTAAAACAGCAAGTTAAAAGGTTTACAAGAATTATTAAGAATCATTTTATTTATTTACTTTACTTTGAGGGGCTCAGACCCTTTAATATGACGCTGCTTTCAGGTTCTGGTTATGTGTTGAGAGGAGGGGGAAGTCGGAAGGGGAAGCCAAGGGCCTTGTCACGCTTGGCCAGCCTCTTGCGCCGGGGACTGTTTGTTGAGAGGCTGTGTGTGTGCGTCATACGCGAAGAGAAAAGGAGGGTGAGAGGGAGAGATAAATAGGGACAGACGTAAAGAGAATAAAAAGGAGGCGGCAGATGTGTTTCTCCATTCACTGTGTGAAAGCCGTTTAAAACGGTGTCAATCTTAGGCCTTGTGTAAACTGACGCCACAGCAGCCAAAATCCTAATTGCAAGATAAGTTTAAATACTTCGTTTTTCCTGACAGCTGCTTTCTCATTACTAGAACTTTTATTTAAAGACTTCATAGATTCCTTCCTGTCTGTAAAATGTACCTCTAAGAAACATCTATTATTATACAGGCTCTGCTACATTTCCCTAGCAGCTGCGTTTGTGGTGTGCTGGGTAACACTGGCTGTCAAGCTGTTTGTTTACGGACATCAGCTCACATGCGCCTGAACGCCTGCAAATGCGTTTGCGTGTTGTGTGTGTGTGTGTGGTGTGTGTGTGTGTGTGTGTGTGGTGTGTGTGTGGTGTGTGTGTGTGTGTGTGTGGTGTGTGTGTGCGTGTGTGTGGTGTGTGTGTGTGTGGTGTGTGTGTGGTGTGTGTGTGTGTGCGTGTGTGTGGTGTGTGTGTGCGTGCAGCTTGTTGACTGCCTGTCTGTGTGTTTTTGTGCATGTGTGTGGCTGTTCCTGTCTGCAGGCCTGAATCTCTCCCTCTCTTCTCCACCTCTCTCTCTTTCTCTCCCTCCTCCTCTGCTCTTTCTCTCTCTGCAATAACAGTGCTGACCTAGTTTCAGTGTGTTCAGAGCTGCTTGTGGAATTTTACAGAGGCCTGCCTGACTGAAACGCAGGCAGAAAACCATGACTGTGGATTTTCTCTGGTGTGGAATCATTACTGTTAACTAACGCTGTCTCTCTACGGTGCACTTCAGTAAAACAGCCACAGCAAAAGACCCGATTGTTAAATGAACAATTAAGTAAGAATCATGAACACAGAAACACAGTGTTGTGCTCATTTTCTCCAAAAGAAAAACTACGGAAGTTGAACGATGTGATCAATTGTATTTAAAGTTATAAATACATTAACACAGCGTCATGTTGGCAAAGATCAGGAATACACGATTTAAAGCCGTCTATATTTTGGTACCTTTTCAGATGTGACATGTTTAGAGATTATAAATAACTCTCTGTTGGGGAAATCTTAATTAAATCTTAGCAGTATTTAATTAGCTGAAGGGAATGCTGTGACACAGCGGGGCTGATTGCCGAGATTATTTCCATACTCTTAGATTTGGCAAAAATTCTGAAACTAATATGTCTGCAACAACCCTTGTCTGAAGTTGCTAGCAATCTTATCTTCTGTAGGCAGCAAGTTATGTTATGCAAGTTAAATTAACATGCTAAATGGACAACAGACGCCAATGCATATTTTGTGCTACAGTACAAATATTACAGCACAATTCTTCTGTTCTCTTACAGGTTTACCAGAGAGGTTAAGGCGTCAGGAGAGGATGGCTGAAACCCTCTCCACACCTTCACTGCACTCCTGGAAGTAAATGTGCAGCGCATGGGAACCCTGTCCTGCTTCAAAACAAGATAATCAAAGATGCACAACGTCACATACAACTGAGGGTCACGTTTCCTGGACTTGACCTTTACAAACTATAAACTGTCTTTTTGATCTGATACTCTGTTTCTCCAACTTCCATAATCATCAACTTCCATGGTGAAGATATTTAGAACAGACACTCTTAAATACATTTCTCTGGCTCTTGATGGACTTTAGCTACATTTTCTGACTTTCTAGCGCTCAGTTAGTCAAACAACAGCCTTGGAGAACATCTCGGAGAGCCTGTTGAGGAACCAATGAAACACAGAAGTAAACACATGCGAGGTGACAGGATGGGAGAGGGCACGGATGAGGTAGATGGTGCCAAAACTACAAGGATATCGCTCAGTTTTCCACTGGCTGCTGGATTGCCTGGCTTTTCTGCTCAGACGTGTCGCTCTTCATCTCACCCACCTTCCTCTTCTGATGTCTGCGACAGAGATGTCTCTGATGGCACAGGATGGAGGGGGGAAACATTTAGAGACAAACACCATCAAACGCCATCAAAAACATCATGCTCTTCTTCCTTTCCCATTGATCTGGCTTCCTCAGTCAGTAAGAACTGCAAGCCATCTCTGTCCTTTTCTGTTGATGGTAGTGGCTCCCGGTACCCAACATCTTCCTTACAACACTCGAGCAAAATGGACTATTCAAAAGAAACAGCTGGGGTTAGTCTCAATAATGGGTACAAAGAGCATTCAACAACAGAAACAGCACACATTCTTTTCAACCTCAGTGCAAGAGCTTACCAGGACCAGGGGACGAAGAATACAGAGAGTTCAAAAGGCAAAAAACGGAAGGCCAACAGCCTCCATGTTGAACTGAGCCTTCCTCTCCCCAGCATCAACCCTCCTTCATCTTCATCAACCCCTCCTCCTCCTCTTTCCCCTTCGTCTGCCTCTCTTACTTCCTCCCCCTTGACTCTTCCTGCTCCATCTTTCCATGACTCCTTCAGGGCAGCACCAAAGCCAGAACTACTGTGTGGGGTGTGCCATCGTCTGTTCAGTACCGCCTCGTCCCTCACTGTCCACATGCGTCTCCATCGGGGGGGACGAGTACTCAGCTGCCGCCACTGTGGCAAAGCCTTCATCCATAATAAAAGACTGCAATCCCATGAGGCCACCTGCAGGCAAGGGCTGCCAGCGTTACCAGTGCAACCCAAAGAGGAGCCTCTGGAGGGGGGTAAAGAGGAGGGGGAGATGGCAGATGAGGCCGCAGAGCCAGAACAGCTTGGACAACGAACAAGGCCTGGCCAATCCCTAAAGAAAGTACGAGACCTTCATGGGCGTCACGCTGGAACGCTGACATGCGGGGATGCCCTGGGGGAAGAAGATCACTTCGTTAAAGTGGTGGATGGACACATCATTTATTTCTGCTCTGTGTGTGAGCGCTCTTACATGACTTTGTCCAGCCTCAAGCGACACTCCAATGTGCATTCGTGGCGGCGGAAGTACCCCTGCCACTTCTGTGATAAAGTTTTTGCTCTGGCTGAGTACCGCACCAAACATGAAGTGTGGCACACTGGAGAAAGACGCTACCAGTGCATATTTTGTTGGGAGGCATTTCCTACATACTATAACCTAAAAACACACCAAAAGACTTTCCATGGCATTAACCCTGGCTTGATTTCAAGTGAGAAAACAGTCAACGGTGGCTACAAACCGAAAGTCAATGCTCTTAAACTGTACCGCCTGCTGCCCATGCGCTCTCTGAAGCGACCCTATAAAACATATTCTCAACCAATGGCTGATGAACTACTGGCTGATGGTTCGGTTAGCCTACCTGTGTCTCTGGATGGCAGCCTTTCACCAACTATGGACACCAAAAAATTGGAGTCTTTCCTTAAAGATCTTCAAAAGGCAGACATAAAGACTGAACCTGAAGGATTTCCTATAAGGGTGGGTGCAGAGCAGGATAGCAAGCTAGCATCTTCCCTAACAGACATGGCTGTAGGAACCAAAAAGTCAGATGGGTCAGTTTTACAGCTGTCTGAAGGAAGCCACGGTAAAGGCAAAACTCCAGAATGCCCAGAAGGAACCGTCTCTTCAGTCATTACATTTGCACACAGCAAACCCTCAGTCATCATGCACAGCACTGCAGTTTCTTCCTCCGTCATTGTACACAGAAACAAGACGTCCTCTGAGGAGAGAAAAAGAAGTGCAGACAAGCATCCAGTCATGAAGGCAACTGAAAAACAGACAAGGAAACGCAGCCAGAGCGAACATGATGATACATATGAGGAGTGGGATGATGCTACATCACAGGTCACAGAAACCAGACAGTCAACGGAGAAGCTTCACAAGGGACGAAAAACTCATAACAAAACAAGTAAGACAATACCCATAGCGGTGGGATCAGAAGTTAAAGGCAGTGGTCCGCTTTGTCAGATTACTGTCCGTATAGGGGAGGAGGCTATTGTCAAACGAAGCATTTCTGAAACCGACCTAATGAGGGACAAAAACCCCACACACAGCAAAGCCAAAAAGAGTCTCACACAGGATGACCAGACAGAGCAACGGCACACCCAACATCACCAACGAAAACACCGCAGCTCCAGCCAGGAAGGAAAGGAGGGAGAGCCCAAATGGAAAAAAGCTAAACTGAAAAGCAAGATGAGGAAATACTTCTTCCGCCAGGAGGTCAGAGAGGACAGAAATGACCATGATGTTGAAGACAACCTGTGGAGGCCTTACTATACGTACAAACCCAGGCGGAAAAACCTTCATGTGCAGGGGGCTAAAGCCTGGAAGCATAAAATGCAATTCAAGAGGTCCCTGAGGCCAGTAAGGAGAGCTGAGAGGTTCATGAGAAATATAACTAAAAAAATTGATGAGGAAGATGCAGATGAAGAACAGAGAGAGGAACAAGAAGTGAAGAAAGAGCAAAGAAAAGGTGGTGATTTAACAAAATGTCAAGTCAAAGAAATAACACACTTTTTTCCCACACCATCTAGAACAGAACATACAGAGAAAGAAAAGCGAAGTCATGAAAAATCTGATCTCCCCTTCTCTTCAACTATCCAGACTACACCTAATACTCACTACACAACCTCTTCTATAATCAAGCAGCGATGGTCAGAAAGTCAGGCCTCAGAGTGTGGGACGTGTGGCCGTTGGTTTTCTAGCCCAAGGAAGCGAGACAAACATGAGATGTCGCATTTGTTTGAGTTTGTGTGCATGTTTTGCAGAGCTCCTTTCCCATCCCAGTCAAAGTTAGAGGAACATCAGAGAACGCAACACCCCAAAAACAAGCCTTTGTTTAGTCTTACTGCACAGTCCTCAAGAAATGAGGTGGAAATGAAAGATGATGAAAATGGAACGGATGGAAAGTCCATAGAAAAAGTCAGTCCAATTCGCCTGGGCAGGAGGCCTCTGATCAGATACACATGTTCACAATGTGATAAGGTCTGCAAAACTCCTGCTGCTCTCAGCTGCCACCTCAAGCGACACGAGCTCTGCAGTTTAACTGAGGTTGAAGATGCACAGATAACGCAAGACATGCCAACCTTAACATCTTCAGAATCTACACAGAGCAAAAGTTTAAACACCAATAATGAACAAGTACAGCCTGTGTCCGTCATATATTACTCCAAACCAGAATATCAAATAACTGACAACCAACTGGGTCAAAAGATTGAAGAACACCAAAGATTCAGCCATTGTGAAAGCCCAAAACTGGCAACCAATGACAAAGTCCACAGTCCACTGTGTGCACAGTTTTCACAAGTTATGCACAGCCCCACTTTAGAAAGGTTTAAGGTCATGTCTCCAAACATCCCTAGTGTACTAGTTATGAATAATTCAGAGTGCATAGACTACAGAACAACAGAAAAACAGCATTTAGACAAACTAGAGCAACAGAAAAGAAACACACTGCTGAGTGATAGACAAATCCAAGTTTCTCAAAAATGGACAGACTCTCAGATTAGGAAAGAAACTCCATCCGGGACCACATCATTAAAGACAGCCAGGAGTGCAGTGCCTAACCCAGCGGTGGGAACAGTCACACACAGGGAGGGTGACATTATTCCAAACGAAGCTTTTAGTGATTTACAAGACGCTCAGGATCTAAGAATCTTTTCCCAATCCAGCAGCCAAGCCCAAGATTTATCCATGCCAACACTATTGGCTAAAAAGAGGGAACTTAATCAAAAGATAACACATCCTTCCAACAGCTTAAAAGAACAACCCCATAACGAGGAGGTGTCTTTGCTAGTGCCCAAAGAGGAACCACTAAGCCCTGCACCATCTCCTATATGCTCTGTTATTCAAACCACTCCAAAACGACCCTTGCAAAGGCACTCAAAGTCACCCTGTCCCTCCCCGGTACCTTTGGACCTACAGTTGCGGCCTCAGCTCCAGCAATCACACAGAGGAAGACCCAACACAGAACTACAAGATCTTATGCTGCCTGTGAATTCAGCAGGTACAGAAGATCCTCCTACATGTCACACCAAGCTGCATCCTCAAGTGCCCACGGCAGAGCCTGAATCTAAGGACCACACCTCTGTCACACCTCCAGAGCACCACAGGGGCTCAGCCTTCCCCGTCCAGGAACTTACATTTCCCCTAATTATACCAGGAGGGTACTGCTCTGGTAAAAAACACGAGGAGCAAATCCTGATGTCCTACCCTGCAGGACCCTTGCCTTTTCCCCCACTTGGGAAGATGGTACCCCACTCTGACTCAACTAAACTGCCCTTTTACCCCGACCCCTATCACCTACTGTATGGCCCACAGCTACTGCCATACCCCTACAACCTTGCTGCCCTTCCAATATCTCTAAATATGATGGCAACCGGGGACAAAGAGCCCTTGCCCTTCTTGCCTTTTTTCAACTACGCTGCTGCGGCTCCATTAACAGGGACAGTACCTCATCCTTTAGTGGTGAACCCCAGCTTATACAACAGAGGTGGCAGCAGCAGCACTAAACAGGGCAACCCTTAAGTGACTACACGACGGCAGCAAGGAAATACATCTCCAACAGCTAAGCAGGCCTTTAAGGGCGGATATTTTGTTTGTTAAGCGAACACTCTTGCACAGCTCTTCTCTTTCATAAAACAGCGAATCCACAGGCATACACAGGAATCGAAGATGGAGGGGGTCTGAAAAACAAGAAAAAAGGATTTAAGGGGGTGAAGAACAAACAATAAATCGCCCCTTAAGGCATTACCGAGACGCACCTTTCAACACACCACTCCTTTGCCTCTTCTGTAGTGTTTTAGAGCTTGGATATCCATCCTCTCAAAGTTTCTAAGATAGCGGGTACAACATAAACAAAACAGCTAACAGAATGTGTGTTCTGCAAAATGAGTTTTGTCTGCTTCCCATAATAGACAGTACAATAATTATAATACTAGTTATGTTAATACTGCGTTACGTAATAAATGTTCGGCTGAAAGCCTCCTGAGGAGACTCAACACATGTAACACACAGGAACGGAAGAGGCAGTAGTTTGTGTGTGTGATTGTATGGGTGCGCATGCCTGAGTTTGTGTCACTTACAACATCAGTCACGTGTTCCAGTGTTTTGGCTTTTGTGGGTTAATGTGTGTGTATTTGTGGAGTGTGTTGGGGGTGTAGGCATGCACTCTTGAAGTCATTTGTGCTGCGTTAGCCTTGGTCAGTTCCATGGAAGTTCACGTATAACGTCATTCCGGTATAATCTTAATAGGTCAGTAAATAGAAAACATAGATGAGTCAGTCATAGCATAGCATCTTAGCTACAGGTCATATGGATTAAACATGATTATGTGATGCCTTCACTAACCAGGACAAGGTCTTGAGACAGATTGTGCTTCATACTTCAGTATGTAGGATGTGGGGATATTAACCTTTTCTGATAATCACCTGTCAAACATTTATGAAATAAGTCTGTGTACTTCCAGCTGTTTCATCTCTTCCACAACACGCGAGAAGCGTACAAGTCGACTTCATATCGGTGGCCTTCTCCTCCCCACTGCCCTCTGGTGTCCACCGGAGGCACTGCGTTCACTGAACCTGAGAGAACAGAGAGAGAAACAAGCGAGACGAAGAGAGAACAAGAGAGAGAGAGAGAGAGAGAGAGAGTGATCAAATGGGAGAAAAATGAAAGAAATAGGGAGTGTGCTAACGTGAACGGAGTTCCTTCAGAACAGGAGGAGGTAGTTGATGAATGTTAGATTAGCAAGACACGATCTCCAGACAACTAAACCTTGTATTGGTTAGCAGACTGTCTCTCCTCCCCAGCAGAAAGAGAGAGAGGGTGTTAGTTAGTTTGATTGCCCTATAGGACCTGCACTATGGGACGTATAGCACTGGAGTGACTTAAACACTCCCTTATACTTTTTTTGTTTTTTGTATCTTTTGTTTTTCACAATATTACTTGTTCGATTTACATATTTTACCCTTTGGTAGGGAGGCAAGGTTTGCACTTGAAGATTCTCAAGTACAAATGAATGTAATTTTAGTCATGAGGTTATAAATACAGTAAAGACAGTACGGTAGACCATTTCTGTACGCCGACTTGAAAAATAACATGTTATATTGAACTGCTATGAGGTATTCTTATATATATATATACTGTATATATATATATACAGTAGTCGTAGGGACATGTCGAGCAAGTTGGTTTCAATATAACCACAACACATGAGCAACAGCTTCTTCAGTGTCTTCTGGTGTCGTCACACAACTCCATTTTCCCACATACGTGGTTCTTTGTTTTCCTTTTTTCTCTGTTTTTGTTTTCCCCTAGAGCCACATCCTCAGAAAACATCCAGCCTCTCTTTAACCCCTAAGTATCAACATTTCAACCTTAAAACCAAAAACAGAAACTTCTACGTTGCCTTATTTATTTTCCTCAAGCACAACGACCCCCCCACCATCTCCCTACACCTGCTAGTTCCCACTATTCTACCTTACTCCCCTCATGTGTGTCTGAAACTGTGCAATGTAGCCGTAGCACCGTTCTGTCCTGAAGGTAACACACAACGGTTGTGAAACAAATGTAGCTGCACTGGGTGTGTGAGAGAAAGTGTGTGGCGCTTACCTTTAATGCTTAACGTCAAACCCCTTATGGGTCCCTTATTTTTGCAGTATTTGCGGCCCCTTGACATCACTTGAATTCTACAAACAGAAATGAACAACTCTACTCATGACTGGTAAACGACAATGTTAAAATTGTGTAAATGAATTGTCAGTGACCTTTAAATAACGGTTATATTAGTGGTTATGTTCACATGAAACATTTTTTGGCAGAATAACTGGTCATTTCTGAGTCATTTTAAATGACCAATGGTTTAAAATGACCAAATCCAAAATTCAACAGCAGACATTTATGTACAAGACGCCTTTACGTTTTTTATTTAAATAAGCTAATAATGATATGCACATAATTTAAATGCACCTTAGAAACCAAAACTTCTCATTCTACATAAGTACAACTTTGAGGAACATCATAAGTTCTGTTCTCATGTTCTATTCCATCCATTCAGACATTTAAGGAAATGGAGACGATGGTATTTCAGAAAGATCTCACTAGTGATTGTGTGACTTACAAATTATTTAATGATTAGCATCTGGATAAACTACTAAGAAAAAATGTTTAAACTTAAGTAAATACGTTTTTGGAGCCAGATGTACAACAGATGTCTCCAGTAAACTACCAAAACAACTACAAAAAACAGCCTCACCTCGATCCAACCAGAACTATATTCTAGAAGCTTCAAATCACAGTGGCTAAAACCTACCAGCTACATACGTCCCAAACCTGATTCTAGCTGTAGGCATGTGACTAAACTGTCTGGTATATTGTGAAAATGTAATATTGTGCCATTGTTATAGGTCCATATTATATTTGGGCAGTTTCAAAAGTGAAACGTTTAAAGTTTCTTTGCGTCTTGTTGACTTTGTGACCATTGAATACTGATGTTTGAGACCTGATGTTTGAGATCTGATGTTAATTTCTTTGCTTCTGTTATCTTTCCTCCCTCTGTCCACGCTACAACCATACAATAAAATATTAACCTGATGACGTGCAAAACAGCTTCAAATTCATCATTCATAACAACAGATAAGAACATAAGAACACAACTTTCAATGTCAAATTTCAGATACATTAATACATTGATTGTTTTAAAGCTGCAATCTGTAACTTCTTTAAAAAAATATTGAACAAGTATCTAAGGAAATGTATGTTAAGTACCCTGCAATGTTACATTTCAAACAGAGAGGGCGACAGAGAGGCAAAAGCTATGGATTGCAGCTTTAATGTCAGGGAATAGTCTGACAGCGGTTGGCTAAACCAAAGCCTTCTAGCTTTGTTCCTGATCCCTCCACCTGTGTGTTAAACTCTGGAGTGAGAGAATGAAGTGTGTACAGGATGTGGTTGTTGTGGACTGCAGCTGATTCTGAGCACAAGAGCGACAGGTGTTCAGGTAAGTATGAGAACTTATAACAATCTACAACTCTGATAAAAGCTACCATTTCAAAATACAGGTTCCTATATACCTCCTCATATATATATTCACATAATAGACAGTGATCACATGAAATAAACAGTGTCTGTAATGCTTAAGACATAACCAAACATATTTTGATAATATACCCATTCAATATACCCAAAAAGCCATTTAATGACAGACAACTGCTAAAGAAATGATTTAAAATTCTGTAACCCATAACAGATAAACAAACAGACCACAATTATCCAGCACTGCATGTTTTGTGCTGACTGACTGACCTGAAACACTGACAGAGAAGCTGCACGGCTGGCGTCCCTGAATTTGCTGAATCCTGGTTCCACACTTGCTCAGGGCAGCGATGTTTACGCTGGCAGCTTGTCTGTGATATAGCAGACATTCGTGTTTACTTAGCCTTCAGTGAGAATGAGAGAGAGACGTTTAAAGGAATCTAAGCATGCTTGACTTGTGATGTTTGTGATGTTTGCTGCATGATGTCAAGAGCGTTTGTAGATTATTGGGTTGAATGCGACAGATATCTAGATGAACTGAGCTTTCCTGAAATACAGAAGGCCAACATCTTAGTCAGTGTAAAAGGAGGTCACAAATGGTAAACACATGATTTCAGAAATTCAAAGCTGTTTCTGCTGTATGTTTTACAACTGTTGAGCATCCACATGGTTTCTGAGCTACTAATTAAAGCTCCGTTTAGAACAATTATAATTTCATACTCATCCATCTGTTTAGTACAACCAGAAACAGGTGCTTAATCTTTTGTGCTTTCTCTCTCAGTTCTCGAACAGCTGGAACTTCGCAGTTCCAGGCAGAAATGTTTGCTTGTATAAAAGGGGGACAATAGCTAAACCTCTGGGACACAAACCCAACATGGGAACCGCGACCCGGCCTCTCTGAGATCAGAACAGGCAGCTACTTTCCAGGAACTGATGGTTGTTAAATACATCTGGTGAGAGAAAAATTGCTTCAGCTCTTTGGCATTGCAGAAAAACTCACATTTTGTCTGTCTGTGCCGTTGTATGCAATGCATATCTCACGACAGATCTTCCTGGACTTAAGACAGAGGAGGCTGGCATCAAAGTTGAGATGCTTGGATCTTGAACTGGGGCAACACTGAGTTTCCAAAGCACAGGATTTGAGTATGTTTTGGGAGCGTTGGATGGACAAACAGATGCTAAGGTATGCATGTGGTAAAAATTCCCATGCATCACTGGGATGTGATAAGGACATGAGGTTAATGACATTAGGATTATCCCACAGGGACCTGACATGTGATAACATCTGATTTACATTTGTTTGTTATGAATCAGGAGGTTCAGCTGGGCCTGAAACGAGGGTTCGGAAACCGCTGGCCTTCCCTGTGAACCTGCAGCACTTATTTTAACTTACTGAATCATCCTCCTGCGGTAAACAGCAAACCAGAGCATGAAGCAGAAAGTCTGGACTTTTTCTCCATGTGGTAAATTTGCGAGGTGAAAGCGAACAGGAATTTATGCTTGTATCTCTAATAACCAGCTATTCTGTTGTTTCCTGAATCACTGTTACTGAACACACAATGTTACTGATAACATTGCGACAACTTTCCAAGAATGTTAGCTAACGTTCCAAGAACGTTCCCTGTTAGCTGGGTAAAATCTCTTCTGATCAGAATTGTGGGTCTATTTAAAATGCTCAGTTGACTCATAACATCCCAAAACTGCCATGTTATATTTTTAGATATCATCACATTTCAAGCAACAACAAACTTTTAAAATGAACCGTTTGACTGTCTAATACAGTAAATTAGTTCAAAACAGGTTCCTTCACAAAGGCATCTTAACCACTTTCAAAAAACAACTAAAATAGCAAATGAAACACAAATGAACAGGACAGACTAGTGAAGTGTAATACAACTGAGCAGCTCAATGAATCATGATGTTAAAAACAATCAAACCAAACAGACACAAAACATTTTTCATGCCATCATGCAGCTGGTATATAAGCAATGAATTCATAATAAAACAGCCCATTAAAAGCCACTTTATCGTCTCATGTTGTTGGATAAATGAACTTTATAAAGATCGAGCCTTTAGTAATTTACTGCCATCTAGAGGATTTCATATAAACATGTGTTTATATATATAACACGTGATTTTATATAAAAACTGTGTTTCTCAAAAGGTTGTTTTTTTGCATTATAAATAAATGATATAGGTTTATATTACACATATTATCCCCATGAAGCGTGCAACTGGTTAATAAGCTTCCAATCCCAGTTAATGATGTTGTTAAAAATGCTATAAAATATTAACAAACATGTTGTTCAGTTCATCAGAAATGTGTAACATTAAAACTGATGGCCATTTAAATGAGTTTATTTCATACAACGTACCTGCTCACATTATCCAGCACTTATCAATCCTTAGTCCTATAATTTATGAGCACGTTTTAATGTTATAATCCATTAAAAAACACAGTTTATTAACTATAAGTGTTCAGCACACACACAGTTAGTTAAGACTGAACTAGTTAACGAAGACTTAACTAGTACACGAAAACCAGTCCGCCGTTGGCCGCAAACCAGCCTCGACTGTCGCAAAGCGACTCCCGGTGTCGTGCGCCGCGCCGCCCGTGGGAAGATGGCGGCTGAGCTGCATCCGCGCAGCGGAAAACTGATCGGTCTGTCCAACTCGAACCGAACCGCTCAGAGAAATCAGCCGGTACAGGAGTTTAACCACGGCCTGGTCCTCAGTCGGGAACCGCTGAGAGAGCGCGATGTCTTCACCGTCCGCATCGACAAAAAGGTAAACAAGCGTGTCCCACCAGTGGCCGTGGTGGGCGAGAGACATAGAGTGAAACTAGGGAGAGAGAGAGAGAGAGAGATCTGGAACAGGGTGGGTGTGTGTCGGGTCGTTTATCACTGGGTTTGTGAGATGTTAGTGCTGTAAAGTGTTTCAGTGTCACGGCTTGTGTGTCGTGCAATAAGCAGATGTTTCGATATTTGTGTCGGTGAGATTTGCAGTGAGATTGCATGACAACAGATGCGGATAGTTGACATACTAACCTGTTTCAGTTCCACATTTAGGTCCTTTGAAATGGTCACCATTGCTTTTAAGTTTCTAATGCATGTTAGTCCGAAACCTGTTAGTTTTTAGGACTAGAAACAGAAATGCTGAGATCCTGAGTGATCAAGCATCAAGCTTGCAGTTAAGTTAAATAAGTAAATTCAACAGATGTAAGGCTGTAATATCACCTCACAGGTTTTAATAAGCTTATTAAGTATGAATATCACACCAAAATGTCTGTAGAGGCACCACCTGGGATTTCTTCACATTACTAACAACGTTTCCAGGGTCTTAAAACCAGGCTGTACATTCACACGTATGGAGACTGATAGACTGTCAGGTTTCATGTTTTACTTTTTCTCTTCATCCATCTAAATATATTTTATCTGGAGACTGAACAGTTTTTGGGTCGTGCAGCCTGTAGTGCTGCGTGTGGATTTTCTCTAAGGGTGACCTTGCACTCTGCTCATCTCTCACAGAAATCGCTCCAGTTTTTGGCTCTTTGCACGTCTAAAAGAAGCCGAGATGTTAGTGATTCTGTTACAACCGGTGATTTAAAGATTATTTTATGATTATTTTATTTCATAAGGGTGTATTGATGGCCATTCCTGACTGTTTTGCTGCATAAATAACTTGTTTCTTAGTTAAACATGCATCTACACTCATGTTTTTGTTCCTTGCTTGCAGAGATCTTTATTCTTTCTCATTCGAGTTATTCAGTCCAAACGCTGCAGGGAGAAGCTGCAGTTTCAGTGTTTATATTTAGAAAGTCAATGGACTTTCTCACAAAAGTTTAATGATGCGGGAAAATCGCATCCTGAGTCTCATTTGATCATTTGCATGTAGGAGGTTTAGCAGATAATCTCGTCCAGAGCAACTTACTACAGCTTTAGTGCCACGTGAACAACTGCAATAGATAACACACAGTGGAGAATTTAACACTGCCTACACTTACATTAAAACAGATGCTTACGGTGCGTTTAAACACTATCTGCAGTTCCCGAAAATCACCCCATGACCTTGTCTCTGCAGGTGCCGTGGTACCAGCTGTACCTACCTTACATTAAAATAACAGAAGGTGTTTTTTAAGAAGAAGTAAAAGTCAGACTGGAGACTGGAATTTAATTTTATTATTTTCAGTTCCATCAATCGTTTGTCGCGTGTCAGCGCTACGGTTTCCTGAAGGATGGTGAAGGATGAATTTTAATAATTTCGATTCTATAAAATCACACTGTAAGCAACTTCATTACAGTGTAATATTTTAAAGAACTGATTTATTGACATCTAAACTGAATTCTTATTTGACTTCTGTATTTAATTTTTAATTGTTTCATAGGCCTCTGAGCTGGACGTGAATGAGGATGTGTTCAGTGTTTTTCACAAATATCGTACCTTTGGGTATTATTACATATTTTTTGGTTTTAGTTAGTTTTTTTGAAGTTTTAGGTTCATGTTGTTCAGTTTCAGTCTTACTGTTCCTTTATGTTTTTAACTTCCTTTTATCGGTGGTGTTTGTTCTGTCTGTTTCCTCACTTTCTGGCCTGAGTGGAGGAAGACAATGAAGCAGATTGCCGGTCACTTATGTAACCAGATTAGAGGAATGACTTTATCACATTCCATCGTCTCAGCCTTAACCCAGATGAACACAATCCTGTCTCTGTGTCACTGACAGCTTACATTTAAATAAAGACGTCTGCGGCTGGTGTAGAGGCATTTTGCCCCGAATTTTACAGAGCAGTGTGAGATTGAGTTTGTAGTTTCAGGTTTAAAAAACGACAACAAACATCTCGCATTATATACATTGTGTAAAGATTACATACTAATCTTGTGTTTGCAAAGTTATAGGTTGTTTTCTTGTAACCAGATATGTCAACACCTTAATATATAATATTTATTATATGATATTACATTAGTTTTTGGGTTTGTGTCTCAAAAAATGAGATCAGAATGTGTCGCAAGCCAAACTGGAACCTGCATTGTTTGCATGAGCACCAAAGTAAAATGAAGATACGTGTGTTTGCGTTCATGCAGGTAAACTCCTGGAGCGGCTCCATAGAGATCGGCGTGACTTCGCTGGACCCAGCCGGTCTGGAGTTTCCCAGCAGTGCCACAGGGCTGAAGGGCGGCTCCTGGATCGTGTCGGGCTGCTCCGTGCTGAAGGATGGACGCTCGGTCCTGGAGGAATACGGCCGAGACCTGGACCAGCTGGTGGAAGGGGACCGGGTGGGAATCCAGCGCAATGGGAAAGGAGAGCTGCATCTGTGGGTAAACGGGCAGGACTGCGGTACGGCGGCCAGCGGACTGCCCTCACGCTTGTGGGCCGTCGTGGATCTGTACGGGAAGTGTACACAAGTGACTGTGGTGAGCTGTGAACCCCCGTCCGAAATGGACAGAGAGGAAGACGAGGGTGTGGAGGAAGAGATCCTGTCAACGCAAGCGGCGTCCACCACGGCGGACGCATGCCATAACCATGACGACCGGACGGGAGACGTTGAGCTGTCTCCAGCTGGGATGAACGGCTCCGCAGAGGAAGGTAAAACTAGTGAGCTAGTTTAATAAATAAATGTAATTAAAATTGCCCAAACCTAAAAATGCTCTTTGTGTTTTTTCCTCTTTAGTGCCTGAGGCCTCTAGGATACAAAGCCGACCAGATAAATTTCCAGCCGAGTTTGAGCCTGATTCTGGTAACGTCACACACAAATCTATTGCTGCAAAAAAAAGCTATTACTCTAATATTAGCTATTACTATCATGGTCTTATTATTATTATTATAATTAAATAATATAGGGAAGACAATACAAATAGGGAAGACCAATCTAATTTATTCATTTATGCTTATTTAAAACATCTGAGGAACTACTTATTTGAGAAACACTTTTGTTTGTTAATATTTATATTAATAATATTGTGACACTAGTCATTAATAATCTGTTGTTTTTCTCCACAGTTTTGACTGAGCATCAGTTATTTGATGTGTTCAACAATGCCATCGTCTCCCTGTACCGCTCAGAGGACGAGGGTGGAGAGGATTTGGGGGTGGGAGGGGTAGCAAGGAGCTCTGACTCTTCGAGGGGCACAGGAAGCAGCGGCACAGTCAGAGGAACAGGAAGTGACAGCGGCATTGGAGGCGGAGCCACAGGTGCAGGTGGGAGCAGCAGTAGCAGCCCGTCGGGGGGCTCCGGTGGGACGGTGGGGCTGGGCCTGACAGCTGCCGGCATGACGACCAATGACGCGCTGCTGTTCCACGAGAAGTGCGGTACTCTGATCAAACTGAGCAACAATAATAAAACCGCAGAAAGGAGGAGACCGCTGGACGAGTTTAACAACGGCGTCGTCATGACCAACCGGCCGCTTAGACACAATGAAATGTTTGAGGTTTGAAGATTTTTGTGACAACAGCGTTTGTTAGACAGTTTTTCAGGTTTTAGAACTACAGTTTTATTGCTGCTTTTTTCTGTTTCAGATTCGTATCGACAAACTGGTGGACAAATGGTCCGGATCTATTGAGATTGGCGTGACAACCCACAACCCCAATAATCTCGACTATCCTGCGACGATGACAAATTTACGCTCAGGTAAAAACTTTGATTAGGTTTCTGTCATGTACTTGCACAATTGTTTTATACTTTATTTTGGTGTATTTGCAATAAATAGCAGGTTTCACAGATCCATATATGAAAATAAAAACAAATGTAAGCAAAACATTTGAATGAAAAGTTTGACTTTAATTTCTTTTGGAATTTAAACGTTTAACAAAAGCTTTCAAGCCTCTTGCAAGAGCTGAAGAACAAAAGACAATAAACCCAGTATTTGTACATTCTTTGGTCTAAAGGCACAATCATGATGAGTGGATGTGGGATTTTAACCAACGGAAAAGGGACTCGTCGGGAATACTGTGAATTCAGTCTGGATGAGCTCCAGGTGAGTTCACGATTATCTCCTGCAATCTAACACTCAGGAACACTCAGGCTTTATTTATTCATACGCCCTGTCGTGTGATGTCACTTCCTGTCGTCTCACAGGAAGGAGATCACATAGGTCTGATGAGGAAAGCTAGCGGAGCGCTGCACTTCTACATTAATGGCATTGATCAAGGTAAGAGTGACCCCTCAGATCTCAGCATCTGTGTCTGTTTAACTGGTTGTTTAAATATGTGTGACTCACGGCTCACGCATGTTTGCTGCTGACTATTTATTTCCAAAAGCGCATTCATGCGATGACTCTGAATGATGATGTCTTCATAGGTGTTGCAGCCAATCAGACGCCTGGAGTGGTGTACGGGGTGGTGGATCTATACGGCATGGCGGTTAAAGTCACCATTGTCCACAACCATAACCACAGCGACCGTCTGAGGCGCAATAATGCCATCATGAGGGCGCTTTCGCCTGACGTGGGCAGACCCCGACCTGCCCTCTCAGTGACCCCTGAACCCGATGCCCCAGACCGGCTGCTGTTTCATTCTAACTGCGGGCAGAAGGCCGCAATCATCAGCGACGGTCGGACCGCTTTACGACCTCAGTGAGTCTGTTGTCTAGCTATGATTGCTTTTTAAACGACTGAAAAAACATTATAGGACTTATGACGCCAATAAAATTCTGTTTTACTCCAAAGTTCAATGAGATGCAGGATTGTGTTTAAATCTCACAACTGCTTCCAAATTGATGTTAAAGATGAATTCAGTATTTTTTCATTCATAAAATGTTTTTGATGAAAGAGTTATATTTTACATACCGCCAGCGATGATTGCATCACACATCACATGACCAGCCGGTTGTACATTTAAGAGATGTTTGTTTGTTTCTTCAGTGCGACGGATGACTTCAATCACGGTGTTGTGCTCAGCAACCGTCCGTTGCACTGCAATGAGGTTTTCCAGGTGCGTATTGACAAAATGGTGGACAAGTGGGCGGGCTCTATAGAGATAGGCGTGACGACTCATAACCCCACCTACCTTCAGCTGCCGTCAACCATGACCAACCTGCGCTCAGGTACAATGCTGAGCTTTGCGTCGTTTGTAATAAACACACAGTAACTGACTGATTCAAATGTTTATGAGTTAAAGTCAGTGTGAAATGTAGAACTGAGGGTTTGTGGAAACAAATGTGTGTTATTGTTACAGGAACCTGGATGATGACAGGAAATGGAGTTATGCACAATGGAACTACAATTCTGGATGAATATGGACACAATTTGGACCGCCTGAAAGTGAGTTCAGCTGTGAACTTGTAATATGAAGGAAACTGTACCCAGTTCCAAACGTGCTGAAGTTCTGAGCCTCATTTCGTCTTCACAGGCTGGAGATACAGTTGGAGTTGTCCGTAAGGATGATGGAAGTTTGCATTTCTTTGTGAATGGAGTTCCTCAGGGTCCTGCCGCCTGGAACGTGCCCCCCAGCGTGTACGCGGTGGTGGATCTATACGGACAGGCTGCCCAGGCAACTATCATGGATGACATGGGTGAGAGAGATGGAGAGAGATTTAAAATTTTTATTGCTGTCCAGATGTCAGTGCAGGTTACACTGTGTTTAAATGCTCCTCTGTAGACTTCAGTTGACTTTCATGTCAACTATCACTGTTAGGTTGGGTTAGTGGAATTAGTTGACATGCACTTGTAAGTATAGTTGGTAGAGTGTCTTCTGAGAAACCAACAAAGTCAAGTGTTATCAGATATTTAACAGATAATCTAATAATACTGTATTGACTGGTAGTTGAGCTTGTAATCTTGATACTTTGAGTTTGACCTCTTGCCACCTTAATAAAGTTTCATTCTTTCCTTTAGCTGATCTTCCTCCTCTGCCTGATGACAGTTCTGAGGGTCCGACTGCCATGTCTCCCGGCAGCCCGTGTTCAGTGTCTGGGTCTGCCACCGCCAGCGACCTGCGCTTTCATCACCTGCACGGCACCAACGCCGTCATCACTAACGGTGGCCGAACGGCACTCAGACAAAACTGCCGCAGCGAGTTTAATGACGCCATCGTTATTTCAAACAGGTTACGTTTGTTGTTGCACAAACTCTGAAGTGCTGATCCTACTTCCTGAACTGCAACAGCCTTTAAATAAATATCTTATGGTTGCATCTCAGGTGGCTTCGAGATGGAGAGCTCTTTGAGATTGTGATTCAGAAGATGGTGGATCGCTGGTCAGGCTCAATAGAAGCAGGTCAGTGCTCACTGATGTTACAGAGGTTCTTGTGTTCTGAACTGGTAGCTCAGTGGGTTAAACATGATAATCATGGGCTCTGCTAGCATCTGCTAGAAAACATGAGCATCTGCTAGTCATGTAGCTTTAATACTAATGCTGACAGAGTTCGTGTTTGTGCTCAGGCGTGACGGCGATCAGGCCGGAGGAACTGGAGTTTCCCAACACAATGACTGACATTGATTATGACACGTGGATGCTGAGGTGAGATTTGCGTTTCTGATGCACAACTAGTGGAGCTGATTTGTTAACATGCACTACATCTTTATTTACACCTAAACATCATCATGTACTGTCAGCTGCTTTAGATTAAATCAGTGTATTCATTAATGTTGTCTTAACGTTCTCTTTTGTAGCGGCACAGCGATCATGCAGGATGGAAACACCATGAGAAACAACTACGGCTGTGACCTGGATTCGCTGACCACGGGTTCCAGGATCGGAATGATGCGGACAGCGTCCGGAGACCTGCATTACTTCATCAACGGACTTGATCAGGGTGTAGCTTGTACTGGGTTACCACCAGGTAATGTTTAAGGGAGCCGGTTGACCCACATTTAACCAGCTCTGGTAGTGACCAGTTATCCTAAAATATCTATCGTTTCTGATTGCAGAAGTGTTTGCTGTGGTTGATCTTTACGGTCAGTGTGTCCAAGTGTCAATTACATCCTCGTCCGGCCCGCTGGACAACAGTCTGTGTACCAGCAACATCACAGAGAAAAGTTTTCCTATACAATCACCAGGTAGGTGATTGGCTGTGATATCACCTTGTTTTGCTCTGGATGGTCCTGATTGCAACATCACAGTTTCACCATAACTGTCATTGTTTTCTTCTGTTTGTCTCCCACTAGTGGCGGGAGTCGCTCATCGCCTGCACAGCAAACATGGGAAGAACGTGGTGTTGCTAGGAGATGGTTGCCAGGCATTGAGGGTGGGAGGATACGCCCATGGCATCGTCTTCAGTGCCAAGGAGCTCAAAACAGACGAGGTTTTTGAGGTAAGACATGGGACATGCTTTGATTTCACAGAACATCTTATTCAGAAATGGTCCTCAAGAGCACTGATGTTTGTCTAGGTGAAGATCAACAAGGTCGATGAGAGGTGGTCTGGTTCGCTTCGTGTGGGTTTAACCACCCTGCAGCCCCCAGACCTGCCCTCCTGCCCCCTCAGCGGCCTCTCGCCCTCCCTTACCCAGCTCAGGTCAAAGGTCACATGGGTTCTCGCCGGCACAGATGTCAGACGCAACGGAGTGCTGCAGAAACAAAACTACAGCTGCTGTTTGGACCGACTCACGGTGAGAGACTTCAGATTTTCTCCCCTGATATTTTCTGCACTGACATTTGTACCAGAGGTGGAGAAAAATGTGTGGTTCTGCTTCTGCGTCTGTTCTTGGTTGTTCTGCAGGTGGGGAATCGTGTGGGGGTGAAGAGATGCAGCGATGACACCATGCACATCCTCATTGATGGAGAAGACATGGGACCAGCAGCCACAGCAGTGGCAAAGGTATTTACCAGCCAGTGTTCAGCCTTCATGTATCTCAGATCCTGTGGTCACATTCAAACCAGTTGTTCTGTGTTATAATGGACTGTACGTCATATCTAAAAACTAGTTTATAAGGGAATATGTAAGCAGCTCAATCTCATTTATATGCCATGTTTCAGAACGTCTACGCAGTTTTGGATCTGTATGGAAAGGTGACGGCTGTTTCCATCGTCAGCTCCACGCTGGTGGAAGACTCGGAGAGCGTGAAAGCCCCGTCGCTCTCGTCCGACAGCTGCAGCGAGGGGGAGGAAGACAACACGCCCGTCAGAGAGGTGGGGTCACGGCTGCATGGCCTGAACGCATCCGATGGGCTGTACTCGGATGTCATACTCAATTAAACTTGTGTATTTTTTGTTCATTCTCAGTGTGAGGATGAACCTCCATTGGTGCCCACGGTCATGACATTTTTAGAGAATCATGGGAAAAATATCCAGCTGTCCAATCAGAACTTGACAGCCGCCCGCGTTTCCAGTTACAACCAGGGACTGTTGGTCACCGCGCAAGCTTTACCCCGGCAACAACTCTTCCAGGTGTGTGTGTGTTTGTTTGAGAGTAAAACGTGTGTGTGTGTGTGTTGCTGATTTTTTTGACTCTTCCACAGTTTCAGATAGACCGTTTGAATCCATCGTGGACGTCCTCTCTGTCTCTGGGTGTCATCGGTCACTCGCCTGACCGCCTCAGCTTCCCTTCCACAGCCTGCTGCCTTAAACGCTCAGTCTGGCTTCTGCAACGAGACTCTGTTTTCCACAACTCCCTAAAGGTGATGTCACTTCCTGTAGCAACTTCTTAATCTGGTAGTTAATGGAAACATTTCAGCCTCAGATTGTTAGCTAGGTAACCTCATTCTGCTCTCTGCTCTCAGATTTGTGAGAACTATGGTCCCAACCTGGACACCTGTCCTGAGGGGACCGTTCTGGGGCTGTTGGTGGACAGCAGCGGCTGTCTTCACCTGTTTGTTAACGGCATGGATCAGGGCGTGGCTGCCCAGGACATCCCCAGCCCCTGTTATCCAATCATTGACCTGTATGGCCAGTGCGAACAGGTCGGTACATATAACTGAAATATAGCTGGTGTTTAACACAAAGACAGCGTGTGATTGGCTGATTTTGTGTTTTTAAAGTAGCCCGCAACAGACTCAAGTCTCTTTTTGATTCCTAGGTGACTATAGTGACGAATCACGTACCTGTTTTTGGGGGGGAGAGAGGGGACACGCGTTGTCAAGGCGACATGGAGAAAGCAGACATGGTGGACGGTGAGGTGGATTTTGATGTTGTGATCGGGTCACTGTGTTCTGACTCTGGTTGAGCCGGATGTTGTGCATTTCAGGTATCAAAGAGAGCGTGTGCTGGACGCCGCCTCCTGAGGTCAACCCGAACAAAACCTGCGAGTATCAGGCGCTCTGCTCCCGATTCAAAGATCTGCTCACACTGCCCGGTACACGTGCAACACACAGACAGCACAGCAGCCATTGGAAGATAAATATTAGATTTAGAAATTGTGTAACAATTGAAGGAACTGGATAACATCACCAGGCCTGGAGAAATAACAATAATAATTAAATTTTTTTTTTTTTAAACGCATTACCCTGTTAGCCACAGTTTTAACGCAGCCCCTCCCAGACTCACTGCCTCAGGTATTGAGGATTTAACATTGTAAATCTGCATGTTGTTTCAAACCCTTTTTTTGGAAGGTGAATCAACACCTGTAAAGCTGTCCTACATGCTCACTCTAGCTCTCCATCTTCTCTTTCAGATGGTTATTTTAATGAGGATGCAAAATATAACCTGTGCTACTGTGAGTCCTGTCACAAACTCCGTGGCGATGAGGCCTATTACAAGCGAGGGGAGCCCCCCAGAGACTACGCCCTGCCCTTCGGCTGGTGCCGCTTTGCCCTCCGGTCGGTCACTTTCTGTTCTCACTAAATTCAGTAACGTGAAGGTTCGTTATTAGCAGTGCTAACGGATTCCTTTGTATTTGATTAGCATCAAAAATCACTGTGAAGTGTCCAATGCTATCAAGAAGTGGCACATCGCGTATCACGGCAGCAGTGTCGGCTCTCTGAGACGCATCCTGGACCACAGCCAGCTCCTGTCAGGTTAGCATCGCAATCCTGTCAACAATTTCCTGTGAATTTGAGCAGTTGATTTAAACTTGATGACTTTTTTGAGTTAAAAATGGACAAAAATCAGTTATTGAGAAAGTAAAAAAATGTTTCTGTCTTTCCACGAGCAGAATCGTCCTCCATCTTCTCTTCGTCTCCGCTGAAGGCCGAGGGTCACGGCAGCTACGGGGAGCCGGAGGAGAACAGCGCCACCGAGCACGAGACCCGCGTGCAGCTTTCCCCAACCATGCGCTACTCCGGCCTGGAGGTCTTTGCTCCCAAAGTGCAGTAAGTTACCAGCAGAGATCCTGCCAATTTAAATAAATATTGCAAATTAGTTTGTGCTTATAAAATGTTGTTTGTTTTTTCTTGTTTAAACTGTGATAAAAGTTGGGAGCAATTGTTCCTCTTACACTCTTTATCTTTTCAGATTTCGAGACCCTCGTTCCCTCCGCTGCCACCAGGCGCAGGTGGGCTTCCAGGTGTGTGTGCGGCCGGGCTCCTACAAAGTGGGGCCGTCATCGCTGGGAATCAGCGAACCGCTCGATCCACGATTCAGCAACACAGAGATGGAATGGATCACCAAGGAGAAGGGAGGAACGCTGCTGTACGGTCTCCTCATACGGGTCGAGTAGAAGAAAACATCTTCCCCTGAACTCTGAAACTTCAGTATCAACCAAATGTTAACAGGCTCCTCCCCGACTCCCGGGTCGCCTCTGGCTGTGAGGATTAATCATCACATCTCTGCATGTCATTTCAAACATCGTTTGTTTGTGAAGGAGGGTGATGGAGACCCAGAGACAAAACACTGCCTGCACTTTACGCTTCAGACACTGGTGGGCGATTTTCACTCAGCAGGGCTCGATTCGTTTTCTGCGTTCTCTTCAGATATCTTGAAGTAAATGTGTCCTTCTGTTTCTGTTTGGGGAGCCGCCATCCAACAAACTCTCTGTTCATAGCACAGCCCTGGATTTATGTTTGTTGTTTTTCTTAAGACAGACAACAGACAAAACAAACTGGAAATAACTGAGACCCGTTTCAAATAAAAAATGAAACCACAACGTCAAGAAGCTCACAACCGACACAGAGGCAAAAAATAACCAATCAGGAAGAGACTGTGGAGTTGTCAGCATTTATTTCTTCGTTTTGTTTGTTAGACGCACGTCACAGATTCCGCTGTATGTTTGGTTCTCATTGCAGCTGTGTGTTCATTCAGAAATGAGAGTCATGGGAGTTAATGTGGTGTTTTAGACAACATGCTAAGCGTTCATTAAAACAGCTAAATAAAGACAGGAAGGGTAGATGTATAGCATAGGAATGGATTTTTAATGTTGATTGTAGAAACACACTATATGTGAAGTGGGACTTCTTAAAGGGACAGGTCACCCCAAATTTGAAGTCTGTGCTTGTAACCAACTTTCTATCTTTTGTAGGGCAAAAAAAAGAGAAGTGTAACAGAGTGTTCATGCTGTTCTTTTCTTTCATATAATGAACGTGAATAGGGACTGCTGTGGTCACAGTTTTTTTTCCCTTGAATCCAGGAAAGCCACTTCGATTTGAAGAATAACTTTTCTGTGTTTCATGCAAGAAAGTCAAAGCGATAATTAATTTGCAAACAAATGAATTTTCAGTGTTTTCTCAACTTTTTCTCCCCTTTCTCATTCATTAGGCCCATGAGTGTGACTGTTATGTGAAATTAACAGCAACACCAGATTTCATCTGGTTATTTAGGCACAAGTGTGTGACATCATTCTCCGTTCAGTCGCACTATAGCAAGACCTGGAGAAGACATGTCCTTTAAGATGAAATGTATTGTAATGTGTGTCCATCTGTTTGTTAAACGCTAATTCCTCTGTGTGTGTGTGTTATGTTAAAAAGTCTCTCATGCACGTCACCTGTGGAAGTTAAACCGCTCACTGTTTAGTTGTTTACACGTGAGTTACGTTCTGTCACATGCTGGTAACTAAAACCACATATTTCTGTTTACAGTCTTGGTTGCTGGTTGATTTGTGTTTACGCAAGGAATGCAGTTTGCTTTAATGTTGTTTACCCCATGCTAGACATGTTGCCATTTTTTGCTTTTCTCATTTGAATAGATGCACAAATCAAATATAAGTCCTGGACTGTCTCTCTTTCTGAAGTCATACCTGTCGATAAATTAGGGTTTTATTTTGTTGCCAACGGTGACGTGAATGAATGCTTGCTATGTAAATCATATAATGTGAATCACAGGGTTTATGTTCGGCCCATTTGCTGCTTTTACAGGCATCCATATTATTTGTTTGTGTTATTTTATTTTTGTCTTGTGTTGTACAGCCTGTTACATAACACTAATGTGACCTTCCTGGTTTGTAAGAAAATAAAAACTAAAAAAAGAGAGTTATGCACAACATATAAATCTGTCTGAGTCGTCCATTAATGCATGTGTCACTTTTCACGTGAAGAATCACAATTTATTAATAAAAGAACAATGAAAGGAAAAGCAAATCTATATATATAATGTATACACACACACACACATGTATATGCTGTGTGTATATATTTCAGACTTTGAAATCCTCCACAAGCTTCATGTTTCATGTTCTTGTCTCATTAACGTTCCCCTCATAGACAGAAATCAGTATTACGTACTGGAGGGAGGTTCAGCTGCGTGAAACATTTGGTAGACGTGAGAATAATGAGTGACAGAACAGTGGCTGGAAACCAGTCTGGGTGACAGAATGAGGAAACGTCTTAAAACATCATTATCAGTATTACTGGCACTAACTCACCCGGTGACAATCACTCTTAACAGGAACTGAACGCTTACATTGTTTAGTTGATGACAGGGTGTTTGTGTTATTTGGGGTCCACTAAGAGGGTCTGCACAGCGCATTATTTTCTATTAACTAGCTATTTATGCCGCAGGTCTGCAGATGCTGGTCAAGCCTTGTGCAGAAAAGTGGTTGTGTTGTTTGTTTTGAAGTATTTTAGCTTCTTCTTTGCCAATGATGTGTTTGTGTGTTTGTGGACGGGTTCAGATACCATACAGCTGTTCTCAGCTCATAGACTTGTCAACAGTCCATTATTCTTTAACACAGAAACTGTTTCTTAACCAGCACATGTGGGGAAAACCTTAAAGAAAACATTCGTAAACTGGAAGGTATTTTAATCTCACAGCTGTTTATGCAGGAAATACCTGTTCTGTTTGTGAACATGTATTAGTCATTAAAGTGAAATAAAGGTTATTTCTGTAAACAGGAAGGAAACTGGGGAAATTACTTGTCATGAGTTTCTGGAGAAACTCTGCACACATGTTTACTTCCTGACGTTTTATAAATGTTTTCTTAAGGTTATCCAATACATTCTTCCAGTAACATTTGTATAAGGTTTGTAGCGTTACATATCATATTTTAAAAACAGACATTTTACAACCAAGCATTTGCATGTAATATTTAGTTGCGTGTTTAAAAAATGACACAACGAGCATCTTTGTAATGTTAAATCTTCATTAACAGCTATTATAAATGCACATGTATGTGCAACCATCCAGCTGTGACCTCAGACAACACAAACAGACCATCACAACCATCACAACAATCACAAACAGACCATCACAACCATCACAACAAACACAAACAGACCATCACAACCATCACAACAAACACAAACAGACCATCACAACAATCACAAACAGACCATCACAACAAACACTAACAGACCATCACAACAATCACAAACAGACCATCACAACCATCACAACCATCACAACAATCACAAACAGAAACTCATAACTCCCCATGGGAAGAAACTCACAGTCTCCTTATGGGGACCCAGTAATGTCCCCATTATGTAATGAATACACACACCGCTGGGTGGCAGCAGGCAGAGATGAATGTGATGAAGGTTGTGATGAAGGTTGTGTTTATAAATCTCACTGACACGCGCGCATCAGCTGCCGGAGACGCGCGTGACTTTACCGGAGACAAACGCAACAACACAAACCGGAATAAAGTTGCCATCAGGTCCTGCTGCTGTCGGGTTAAAGACATGCATTAAACAACACGGGTGCACGGGATCGGTGTACCGGAGCCGATGGTTGAACTGAGGACGGACAGACGCACTTTTGGTGAGCGCTTCGGTGCGCATAGCTGAGAGCTGAACCCTTTACTGTTGTCAAACTGGTTGCCTGTGGTGTGCAAATGTGTGATAAATGAGATCTTTGGAAGCAGGACATCACTTTTCAATGGTTTTTACCTGCTCTTTAAAGGCATTGGGTGCATTTCATGTGATTTCTGAACGTTTTCATACTTTTCAGGAAAGAATATGTGACCTGCATCTGATTCTTGGGTTTTCTGTTGCTTCTGAAGATGTTTATGCTTGAAGTTTGAGATGTGTAACATAACTGGGAATTCAGAACAACTCAATGTAACCATGAAAGCTGTTCTACCTCTTGAAACGGTGTTTCTTCATGTCCAAAAGGACTTAAATAAAGCATGACTGAACACTGCAAAACCCAACAGACCTGCTGGGTCTGTTGCGTGTTGAGTCAAGAGTTAATGTCACCAAAGTTCATCCTAGAGACTAGAGAAATGTTGACACGAGAAGCTACGAGTGAAGCACCAGTTCTGCTCCAGTTCTGCTCCAGTTCTGCTCCAGTTCTGCTCCAGTGTTCCCAGATTATGATAATGGAAGCTGATTTAAAGCACCTGTTATTCTTTCGGAAGACAGCGATCCATACAAATCATAACATGTTAAAAGATCAGCACAAATTCCTCATGCATTCCTCATTATCATGCATTAAAGGGTGAGGGAACATAGCGCTGGTTGTTGTAAACATGGCATGCAAGCACATCACAAGCTTTGTGGGTTTAATGATTAAACAGGCAGAATATAGCATTTAAAGAACCAGTTGGATTGGCAGTATTTAAAGGAAGCCGGACTGATGCCAGTAAGGGCACCAATAAGTGCAGTTTAACCTGTGTGAGGCAAATTCCAGTCAGTGATCACATGAAAGCATTTATATCGCTTATTAAATATTTTATAGTTGTGTGGATTGCATGACGGAAGAGGCTGTAATTATAAAACATTTGGAGGAATGTGAAAATGAAAGTATTCATCTGTAAAGATTTACTGTAAAGGCAGGTAGACGAGTCTTTTTTCAGAAACATTGTTTGTTATGCAAAAATGATGAATGTCAACAAAATGCATTTATCTTCTGTAGAAGGATCAGGACCGTAAAATGTTCTTCTAGTCATAAGATGCTCTGTTGTCTGTCAAACCATGTGTGCTCTCATGTTTTGGAAGAGCTTTGAAGAGCTTATGCTTTTATTAGCCTCTCCAAAATTATCTATCCCACTCTAATGTTCTTGTTGTTGTTTTTTAATGCAGGTTGAAGATCGAAGAACCACGGATTGAAGAACCTGCCTGGCCTCATACTAGCCAGGTTGTGTTGGTTAAAACCTCAAAAGCAATTAAGATGTCCGCTCCAGCGACTCCACAGCCACCTTCAAAACCTGAGATTAAACAGAGATCTCGCCTCATTTCCAAGCCCTCCAGTAACACCTCAGACACCTCATCTGTGAACTCCACAGTTTCACAAAACACCGGGAATGTGAAAAAGATAGCCAACAGATTTAGCCAGCCAGAGTCCAAGACTCTATGTGGAGGTACAGCGGGACCAAAAAACACCAGTTTGGACCGGAAACCACAGGAAACTCCCAGAATAAGGCCAAGAGACAAAGACAAAATTCTGAGCGCTGGCAAAGCTCTTCCTCTGCTTCTAAAACCAAAACCAAGTGACAGTGAGCGGAAAGAGGAGCTGGACAGTAAAGATAGTAAAGATGCTGCTCCAGCGAAACAGCAGGAAGGTTTGGCTGACAGAATTTCTGACGGTGATCGATCAGGTGCCGCTTTAACTCTCACTTTCAACATTGTGGGTTTGTAAACATGCGTCTGTGGAATAGCTGTGTGTGTGTGTGTGTGTGTGTGTGTGCATGTGTGTATACAGCACAGCTAAATATGTGTATATGTGTATATATGTGTGTGTGTGTGTGTGTGTGTGTG